>JAQQSW010004087.1:0-14527 GCA_028646575.1 Pseudocheirus occidentalis
GTAAGGGATCATTAGAAAGAGTTACCTACATTATACACACACACACACACACACACACACACACACATACAAACACACACATATATATAATCAGGAGTCGGTTTATGGGAGAACTTCTTTTTGGGAAAGGGAAAGAATAAGAGCCAAGCTATTCCCCAGAAGTGTAGGAAATTAAGCTTTGTGGAGGGATACAGGAGTTCTAAGTTCTGCAAATTAAGGAAAAGATCAGAGTTGGGGTGGGAGGGGAAAGGGATTTTTATTTTGTTTTTATGGTTAGGGCTATATATGGAGTAAGCTAGAGCAAAGGTTCTGAGATGGGATGTGGCCAGAGACAGACTACAAATTACAATTGGTCTGGCTTTGCCTGCTGCTTTCTGACAGCCTTGTGGCCTTCAAGTTCTTGGTGCACACCAGGGCTTGACCTGACCTTGCCCTAATAGGGAAGAAAAGATAGCTGCAGGGTCAAGGAGTGATACAAAATAATTGCTCATTGTTCTGGAGTCAGAGCCAGAGTATGGGTCTGGGAGAGTTTCCCCAAGGGTGAGGGCTAAGTCTGATAAAGATTCCTGGCATGACAGAGAATGATGAAGGACAAAATAACTTGTTTCTGGGGTGAGTGTGGCATATTAAGATGTTCAAGGTGTTCCAGGACAAAAGCACTATTAGTTAAGAAATTTAAGAATCATAACTAGTAGCATTACACCATGCCTTTAATTTGCAGAGCACTTTTTATACATTTTCTTTAAAAATTCTTTTTATTCTGAATTTGACAACACCAAATAAAATGGGTATTTTGATACACATATTGGAAGAGAAAAGAGAATTAGACATGAAATAGCAAAGCTCCATTAACTTTAGATACCTAACTTGGGTTTTATGTCTAAAGCATTTTGTTAAGACTCTTAATCTATGCAGACCATAATGCTGCAGTCCTACTTGACTGTGTGAGGGGTGAATTTGGTTCTTGAGTTTTGAGGAGAAGAAACATTTCTGCTTTGAGAGAGGACACTTGTGTTTCAAGATTGTCTTTGGGGAGAGGGATACAAGGTCTAGGGAAGCAGCAGATATATAACATAGAGAAGCCAACACTTCAACATGCCCTGATTTCCAGCTTGCCTCCCTAGAGACGTCAGAGAATTTCCACTTGGGTGAGGTTGGGGTTTCTCTCTTGGTCAAGTGAGATTTCAGTTTACTCCTCTTTAAAAAGCTCTCCTGTATTTTCTGACATATTTTATTCTATAGAACTTGTCTGACTTACACTTGTTATGTATTTTGACAAAGGGGTTTCCTTTCTAATCACTATTTGTCATGGTCTTTTGTGTAACTATATTTTGATGGAAAGGAGTCATGCTTGCAGCTTTGAACTTAGGGTACTCTCCCCTAAAAAAGAGAAAAGCCAGGGAAATGTCTTAACCTTAAACATTGTGCAGCCTACACCCAACAATATTTAAGGAAGCAGATAGATATAATTCTAGTCTGGTACTCTCCTCAGAGAAGACCAATGCCATGGCTCCTTCTCTTGCTGTTATACAGGCGAGAATTGGAGATGGGTCAACAATATTCCACAGATATCTACCTAAACCTCCTTGTGAGCTATGTTTAGGTAACCCATGTGGGCATACACGTCTTACATGGGAAATACACACCCCAAACATACTTTTTCTCATTTGAACACCACAATAATCCTATGAAGGTGTTATAAAAAAAAAGTATTGAAGAGGTGTGGGTAGTGTGGGTGTCTGAGGGATGACATATAATCCCTCAGTGCGTTCTTTGTCTGGAAAAGAATTTCAATAGGACCCAAGCTGTCTTTTGGCAAAGTTATAAAGTTTATTGATATGCTGGCTTAATAGCAGGCAGGAGAAATAGGGGGACCTGCAAAGTGCAGGGGCTAAGGTAGAGTTATAAAGTTTTACGCTCTGCAGAGGGCAGGAAAAGGTTAAGGAGATAGCCTGCAAAGTTTGGGCTTGAGGGACAGGATTTATAACCCTAAAACTGTCACTCAAAGGCTAATTATGCTAACTAGGTGGGCAAGGGTGGAGTTAGGGAAGAATTGGGGAGTGGTTTAGGAGTGGTCAGTGCTTAAAGGGACATGCACTTTTTTATCAACTGCACATGCGGATTTCCCATGATTCTATGATTCACTGGTAAATTCCTGAGGTGGGGGCTATCTGGAGGTGTGGTTTTTTTGCTTGACTCATCACTAGGCTATTTATGGTCAAGGAAGAATGACATATGCTCAATATGGCTGTTGGGAGGATAGTTTTGATTGTTTCCAAGTCTGGGAACTAGACTGATTAGGGATTCAGGAGGTACCATATTGAGATGGAGTTATCTTGTCCGATAATGTTCAAGGCTTTTGGGTGCAGCTGGCCACTTAGAACAAAGGGGCTATGCATTTCTCTAAGGGTTTGTTTATAGAAACTTTCCCAGGTGCTTGTCTCTAGGCAGACTTTCTAGCTAAGGGAAGACTTTCAGGCTGGGGGGAGGGAAGAAGCAGGGTTTATGTCTTTATGACAGGGGGAAAGTGTAACTTTTACAACTTAATTGCACAGGCTTGCTACAAATTGATGTTACATACATAGGTACCCAAGCATAAGGGAGATTTTTACAAACTGGGGTTACAGACAAAAGCATCCCTAATTGCATCAGTATTACTATATCCATTTTTTCATATGAGGAAGCAAATTTCAAAAGATGAGTGACTTGTCCAGTGTTACATGTCTAGTGAGGTCAGAGGCAAGATATGAAGTTCTTTCAGACTCTAAATTGTTCATTAATTTGTTCATTAACCGAGGTAGTTTCTCTAAAGAGCTCTCCTGAAGGAGGATAGCAGAGGAGAGAATGGGGAAAAATTGGGAATTTGAGGGGAGGGGACATTCTGTGTGACCCACCCCTGGGAGTCTTTGTCTCTTATTCTCCCTGACTTCCTTTAGGTTCATCTCAAATCTCAACTTCTGCAAAAATCCTTTCCCATCCTTCCAGTTACTAAGAGTGCCTTTCCCCTCAGACTGCCTTCTGTCTGCTCTGTATCTTGTATTTACATGTTATCTCTCCCATTAGAATGTAAGCTCTTTGAGGGTAGGGACTTTATTTGGCCTCTCTTGGTTACCTTCAACCCTTACACAGTGCTTGTCTGGCATATAGTAAGTTTCGATGAATGCTTGCTGATTAACTAACCAATTTGAGGATTTTTCAAGGTTCAATATTGTCCTAAGGTGAATGCTTCTTCCTCCCTCTTCTCTCCTTTTCTTTGCTCTTTCTTTTCCCTGCTTCTTAAGCCAAGAGCTTTTCTATTCATCGCATTTCTATCATTGTATATACTCAGTTCCTTAGAACATTGTGACCCTTGAACTTTTTCTTTATATAGATCATTGTATTGGAGCAAGAAGGCCTGCCCCTTTCTATTTGTCAATTGTGTAATTGGGCAATTCTTTTCAACCCTCTGAATCTCAGTTTTCTTATCTGTTAAATGGGGACAATACCTGTCTCACAGGATTACTTTGAGAATCAAATGATATAATTGACATCAATAACAATAATTGTTAAAAATTTATATGGTGTTTTATATATACAGGGTGTTCTAAAAGTCTAAAAGTTTTAAGCTGTTAAAAATGTATTATCTCATCTATAGAGTGCTTTGTAAGACTTAAGTCCTTCTATAAAACTGCACTATTATTCTTACAAGCAGTAGAAAAGATGTACTTGCTTACATATATTAACATAATCAAATATGTACATTTGCTGAGTAATGTTTTTGACAATCAGGATAAAATAAACAACCATTTAAAGACCTGACTCCCACTAACACATCTGACTACATGCTATGGACGTTGACCTTGTATAGCTTGGGCATTCTGGTAATAGCTTCTTTTGCCCCCTTAATCATACCTGAAAGTTTGTACATTTTAAAAATGAATTGACTGAAAGTAAAATATCTGTCCTTATCAGAGACCCTGCTAGGAGGAAACCAGCCACAGAGAAGCCCTAGCTATATGATATGATGACTTCTGTCCTTCTCTATTTCTTAGACAAAATGTTGTTAAGGCTGTGAAATCTGGCAACAAAGCCCAGGGTGATTATCTTAATAGGGATATAGTTATGTTACAAAGTGTACATAAACCTGCTAAGATGGATTAATGTATTATCTTAAATGGGGGAAAGAATTTAAGTTTCACAGAACAAGCTCTTTCAGACTCCATTAGGGATTATCTCTTTTTGTTCCTTAAATTATTTCTGGTATGGTTTCACAGGAACCTGAGTTACTATGTTTCTCCTCTTAGAATGGAAATAGGCTCTTCTGGGCATGGCTCAGAGAATAGATTTTTTATTTTCCCTTTGCTCCTCAAGGATGAGAATTAGAGACACTTCCTCTCCCGGTAGTCAGATTCCCAGGAATTACCATATACAGACCCAAAGGCCTCTACTACTAAATTAAAGTAGAAGGGTAGAGAAAGCACTAATGCAGAAATGCTTCTGAAAGTAGTCAGGCTTCCTGGGTTCAGGGGAGTGATTAGACCTTTGGGGGAGGAAAAGCTATTAGAGAAAATTGCTTTAACTTCTAAGCAGTCATTTGAAAACCAGACAAGTTCATTTGGCTGTTCTGAGTAGGGATATTGCTAGGTCAATAAGGGTTCTTGACACAACTCTCAACATTTCTGCCTGAAAGTTTTCTGCTAGAAATTCAAATTCATAAAAATAATCTAGGTTGATAAATTGCATTCATTTCCTCTCTACCTAGGGATTTTTCTTTCGAGTTAAAATAATACTGACATGTAGGAAATTGTTGTTTGTGCAAACGAAACAATAGTAGCTGGGCTTCTTTTCAGAAGCCTGTCATAGATGAACAACTCATTCTCTCACAGCTGTCCTTGAGCTCAGGGACATTGGAGATATCGTTGCTGCCTGGGGAAGGCAGCAACTTACTTTAGAGTCCTATTTTCTCCTTTGGTTCTGGTGCGTGTGTGTGTGTGTGTGTGTGTGTGTGTGTGTGTCTGGTATAGGGGAATAAGAGGAATGATGATAGAGGATTTGCCTGTATTTGTAAGAGTAAAGAGAGACAGTATAGCATCATGGACTTGTAAGAGGCTGGACTAGAGTCAGGAAGACCTGAGTTCGAGTTTCACGTCTGATATGTACTAGCTGAGTGATCTTGGGTAATTCACTTAATTTTTCTCTTTATGATCATACACTGTAGAACAGATACCCATATACACTGGTAGAGAGATAGCTTTACACCTAAAAAAAGGCACTGACTCAGACAAGGGAGGAAAAGTTAGGATATGTAAATTTGGGGGCTCTGTCGGGGCAGTTAGGCAACTCAGTAGATAGAGCTGTGGGTCTGGAGTAAGGGAGATCTGAGCTGAAATCCAGCTTCAGACACTCATTGGGTAACTTCTGAGCAAATCACTTAACCTCTGCCTAGCTAGATGGTTCATTGGACAGAACACTGGATGTGGAGCCAGGAAGATCTGAGTTCAGATCTGCTCTCAGACACTTACTAGCTGTGTGACCCTGGCCAAAACCTGTTTGCCTTAATCCTCTGGAGAAAGGACAGAAAAAAAGATGAAAAAATGCTGAAGATAAACATTCTCCCAGCCTTAAAAAAAAAAATCATTATTTGCCAAAGGATCCCTTGAGAAATGATGGAAAGTTATTCAAGTGTTTAGAGTTTTCAAAAGTCCTTATTCATATAATTTGCAAAACTTAAATTTATATAAATACAAATTTACAAAGCTACTTCATGATAACAATGTTTGCTTAGACCTGGAGTTATGTGTACCACTGTGGTGTAGTGGAACACATACAGAATTTGGAATCCAAGGAATTGAGTTCCAATAATTGCTTTGCCTTTTACACTGAGTGAGACCTTGAATGATTCACTGACCTTCTCTGGTCCTCAGTTTCTCCAACTGTAAAATGAGAGGGTTGGGTTGGATTGAATGACAGCTAACATCCCTCTCCATCCTTAATCTATGCTCTAACCCCTAAACAACCACATTCCTAGAGGAAAAGCCTGAAGTAACAGAATTAGTCTGTAATATAGATGTTAGTCTTACTCCTTTTATTATTATAAAACGATTTCTTATAGTTTCTATATGATAAACTAAACGAAACAAAAATGAGTCAGTGCCATTTGTTTTTGGACAGAAATGGGTGATCTGAGAGGTAGAGGTGGGTATAGTAGGAAAAAGTCCTAGACTTGGAATTTGGAATGGAGAGTCAAGTCCTAGCATAGTAGCTTTGTGTCCTGACTTGAGTCTGTCTTCTTTCTGTGGACTCCATGGACCTTAAGGTCTGTATATGCCTATGATTCTGTCTGTCACCACTGGGATGGAGAACACTTAAAAGTGAGTGCATTTCTAGCAAAAAACACTAGGTGGAGAAATTGGAAAGGATACAGAGGAAGAATCAGGGAAGAAGGTTCTGTCATGAATTTTTTTTTTTAAATCCACCTTAAGCTGCCTAATTTGCTTGCTTGATTACTATCCCAGAAGTGCAGCAGTGTCCCTTAAAATTAGGACACAAGGCTCATTTCCAGCTTCCAGACTATTAGGAGATAAGAGTGAATATGGATTCCAATGCTAATTACCAAAGCATCCCACAGAAAAATGTGTAAAGAAATAACTTCTTCAAGGAAGGATTTAGAGGTTCTACTTCCACTCAGACCCACCTTAGGAAGGTATCCCTCTCTTTAACATCTAAGATTAGAGATTCCCTTGTGAGAGTATAACCATGAAGCTGTTATCAGTCTGCCACACCTTAGCAGAATGGGTTTATCAGATTGCTTTTCCAGATAGCTGGGAGAGAATGGAGAGGAAATTGTTGAATTAAAGCAAAAAAAAAAAAACAAAACCCAAGAATTTTCTTTCTTTGTTAAAAGGGATAACTCTTTGTAAGGGGGGCAGGGAAGGGAGAGGGGAAATATCAGAAATGTACAAACAAAGGATATCAATAAAACATTTAAAACATTCTCAATGGAATTCTGGATAAAGTACAGACTAACTTGTGATTCAAGGTCTTCCACAGTCTGTGTCCAGTTTTATTTTAAATATAAATATGCTTTACATTTTCCCATTTCCTTGTCTTGTCTTTCTCTCCCTGAATGGAATATTCCACTTTCCATTTCTACCTGTTGAAAATACTGCTCTATTCAAGGCGTAGTTCTTATCCTGTTTCCTTTCCTCATCACCTCAGCTGGATCTGATTGTTCCCTTCTCAGCTTCTAATTATTTGTGTTTATGTCATCTCCCAGCTAGACTGTAAGTTCTCTGAGGGCAGGGGCTATGTTTTATACATTGTACCTCCTATAGTCCTTAGCAATGTTCTGCCCATTGGAGGGATTCAATAACATGCCTGTTTAATGGACAAGGAAGATTTTTGCAATAAAATGTTATCTTGTTATTCAGTCATTTTTTTAGTTGTGTCCAACTCTTCATGGTCCCAGTTTGGGTTTTCTTGGCAAAGATACTGGAGTGGTATACCATTTCATTCTCTAGTTCATTTTACAGAGGAAGAAACTGAGGTAAACAGGGCTAAGTGACTTGCTCAGGGTCACACAGTGAGTGTCTGAGGCCAGATTTGAACTCAGATCCTTCTGACTCCAGGACCAGTACTTTATCCACTGAGCCACCATGTCCACGAATCATCATAAATTCCTCCAGAATCCTACCTCCCCATCTCCATCCAAAAGTGCCATCCTATATAACAAATAATATTTTTTACAGAAAAAATAGAAGATAAAAAGGTCAGCAAAAGTGATCAATACATCAAAAAAAAGTTTAAAAATACATGCGATGCACAGGAGTGGGATAGTGAATGTCTTCTTTGGAGCCATGGTAAACAGGGAAGCTTTAATAAATAGGAGAATGCCCCATAGCATAGGTGTGTTTCTAACTAAAATAGACTTAAATCACAAGGCACAGGGAGACCATTGTCATCTTGAGATCAGAATGAGGACACTGGACTCTGAAAGAGGAAACCAGAAGAAAACAAGTTAAAGGAAGTGAGCAGATCGTGGCATGTAGCAAAAAAAAAAAAAAAAAGTTTTTGAACTTGAATTTAAGAAGATCGAGGTATACATCCCACTCCTCATATTGTGACTGTGTGGAAGTCACTTAAACCTTTTCCCATCTCAATTTTCCTCTATAAGCTGGAAATAATAACACCTGCTGAAGTGATCTTATAATTAAATATGTTCAGGGCTCCCCCCACCCCCTTTTAATGTTCCTATTCAATTGGTCTCTTCACCTACAGAATATGTTGTGGAAGTTTCCTAGCCTGACCATTGTGATATAGTGAGGAAAATTAAAAAGTAGTATTTCATAGGCTTCTTTTTCAAGCTCAAATTTATGTAAAAGGCTTTGCAAACTTTTAATTGCTAACTGCATTTCAGCTAGTAATTTCATCTTTAATAACTAATGATAGAAAGGTTTCTTCAAATTACAACAAAGAGGATCCCTCCCCCTAAAATAAATATCTCATGTTAGAGAAGTTGAAGGAACAGTATAATTCAAAACTAGCCTGAGATGTTTTAAGTAAAGCAAGCATGACTTCAGTAAGGAATGAGGAAACCTTCTCTTTCACCCATAGGAAAAATGATTTTTGTTTTTTCTTTTCATGATGCTATTTCTAGAGCTAGGCAAAGTACAATATATCTAGAGATGGGAAAGCAGGTGCTGAGGAGGTGGGAGACTGTGCCATTTGTGCACCAGCTGAAATAACTGGAACATTTAACCTAAAGAACAGAAGATTGAGGGTAAAGGATCTGATAGCCACCTTCAAGTGTTTGGAGGCTGTCATGTGGAGAGTAATAGGCTTGTTCTGCTTGGTCCCACAAGATAGAAGAAAGAGCAATGGATGGGAGGCAGAGACAGATCTTTTTGGTCTTTTTGTCTAGACAGAAAGAAAGCCTCCCTATCAATTAGAGATTTTCCAAAGTGGAATGACTTGCCTCAGAATGTAGTGAAATCCCTGTTACAGGAGATGTTAGGATGTTGTATAGGACATTCTTGCTTATGTGTTCCCAATGTGAGGAAAATGGGGGAATTATCCTGTGATACAGGAAATCTTTAGCTGTTGGAAACAATCTAAATGAAGTTACTGGCCTCTCTTCCTCTGTGATTCTCTGTAGGAGAATGTCTCAGTTTGCAATCTCAGAAGGATCTAGTCTCTTGGGCATATCTGTGACAGCTAAAGGTCATAGGATCCTGACCTTAGCTTACAATGGAAACTAACTTCTCCTTCCTCAGTAATCCTTAAAAAAACTGATGCAGGCAATACATGGGTGGGTAGGGCGGTGATATGGGATGGTTACTAAGCTCATGGCCCTGCAAGATCACCCCATGCTGGTGACTTTTGCAGGTTTATCACCCTCTTGCTACCTAAATCTGAAAGCGTTCCTTTACTCACTTTCCAGGACCAAAGGATTAAATCTATAGTATTCTGAGACCATTGTGAGCAGGTGTTCAAGGTCCAGGCATATCCTAATGAAATTATGAAAAGGAAGGAAGGGAGGAAGGAAGGAAGGAAAGAAAGAAAGAAAGAAAGAAAGAAAGAAAGAAAGAAAGAAAGAAAGAAAGAAAGAAAGAAAGAAAGAAAGAAGAGAGGGAGGGAAGGAAAGAAAGAAGCAAGGAAGAGAAGGAGGGAAGGAAAGAAAAAGAAAGAAAGAAAGAAAGAAAGAAAGAAGAGAGGGAGGGAAGGAAAGAAAGAAGCAAGGAAGAGAGGGAGGGAAGGAGAAAAGAAGGAAGGGAGGAAAGAAGAGAGAGAGGGAGGTAGGAAAGAAAGAAGGAAAGGAAAGAAGGAGGGAGGAATGGAAAGAGGAAAGAAGGAAGGGAATAAAAGAAAGAAGGAAGGAAAAAGGGAGGGAGAAAATGACAGAGAGAAGATGGGAGGGAAGAAGAAAGGGAGGAAGAAAAGAAAGAAAAAAAGAAATTATCATAGTACTATTATTTGTGATAACAAAAATTAAAAACAATCTGTCTCCCTCCAAATTGGGAAATGACTCGATACATTTTTGACATTAATATAATGGAATATTATTGCATGAAAGGAAATTATGATTTTGAAGAATTCAGAGGAACATGGGTGCCTTGTATGAGTTGGTGTAGAGTGAGGAAAGTAGAGCCAAAAGATCACATTTAACGACAGATAGTGTCTGCAAATTACCTGATCTTGTTCAATAATTAGAAGTAGGCACTGGCAATTGCTCTTCCACCCCAGTGGTCATTAGCTCCATTCATTACCTTACATCAATACACATCCCAGAAATAGAGAGACATCTTGGTCTAGAAAGTAATGGAACTGAAGGAAATAACTGTATACCTATTCTGACAATACAGGACCTATCTGGACCCTTGTGGTGCTTTCTCATTGTTGGAGCTTCCCAACCCGGGTTCATTGAGAGGGCAGGCTAGGAAACTTCCACAATATGTTCTGTAGGTGAAGAGACCAATTGAATAGGAACGTTAAAAGGGGGGGGAGCCCTGAACATATTTAATTAAAAGATCACTTCAGCTGGACAGTTGTTTTATATCAGTTTACTAACACATGAAACAAATGCACAATAGCCTTGAGCTCATACTGAGATGTGGGGAAATGTGGATTTTCCTTCTAGGTCTAGTCTTCTGGTAATAAAGTCATCTTGGCATGTTAGTATCTAATCACCGTAGGAAGATAGGGGATGGTCAAAACTAGCCCGATGACTTTGGTTTTATAGTCATAGGGTGAGGTTCTAGGTTCTAATTTTTTATGAACAGTTTCCCCAACTTAATCTTGAATAAAGTGTGCTTGACAAGGGTTGAGTTCAGAGGATGTCCTTCCATTATTTTTTATGACAGTCTGAAATCTTTCTGCTACCTTTTAGGGGGTGAGGTAGGAATGAGGAAGGGTTAACAGGTTAAGTCTGCGTCCCTTGTTCAATCATCCCATTCCCTTTTTGCCCTATTAGAGCCATAAACTAATTCTTTCTCTTCTCTCTCACTTCACCCACTGGCAAAACTTCGTAGATTAATATTTCAATTATTCATACTGCTTGGGAAAAGTCACTCTGATGACTTTTATTCTAGCAGGAAGAGTTTCTCTGTAACAGCGAGAGAGCCAACTTTGACTTTTCAGGGAGTTACCTTTTGTTTGCTTGATTAATTCAGTGGAGAGGAGGAGTAAGATTTTCACACAGTGTCTATTGCAGTAGAGAATTTGGAAAGGGATTCTGTCACCTTTGGTTACTGAGTACATGAATTGAAGCTCAAGTGTTTTGCGGCCCTTGGGGAAGAATTGTTTTTAAAAGATTGTCTATTTTCTTGAAAAGTTCAAAAATAGAAAAATAAATGGAAACTGAAATTCATGCCAGAATGGAGATGAGAACCTTTCCTTTTAGTCATTTATCATATATAAATAATCATATTTAATATATATCATATATCCTTTTAATCATATAATCATACATACAGATACGTTTGTGTATGAGGGGATTGGGGTGAAGGGAGAGAGGATGCTGTCAGAGGTTTAGAGAAAGTTAAAAATGCCCAATAAAACTTCTTGTTAAGTAATGGCTCATAGATTCAGAAACTCAGTATTAACCACTGAATTTCTATACTAGACTTGTATATTCCATCACTCAATATATATAGCAAAATAATTCAAAACAAAAAAACCTATACCTGTCTAACAATACTAGTGTGTATGTTCCAATGCCAATGTTTGATGGCAAGTCAAGTTGAAAAGAAACACTTAACAAATCCTACTGTGTGCCAAGCACTGTTTTAAATGCTAAGGATGCAAAGAAAAGCAAACATCTCTTTTTTCAAGGAACTCCCAGTCTAATGGGGCAGACAACATGCAGATAAGTATGTGCAAAGAAAAAGCTACTTATAGAATAAATTAGAGATAATTTTAGAGAGCATGCACCAAGATTAAGGGAGATTTGGCTTTCTCAGAAGGTGGGATTTTAGATGGGACCTATGTATGGGGGATGGAATGGTAGGAGGAAGAAGGAGAAAGTCTTGAGACCTAATGCCCCATACTCCAAAATCTATTCCATTCATTCTGAGCTCCATTTTCTACCCTACTCTTCATCAAAGTCCATCTTCATCATCTCCTATTCATACCCTCTTTTCCCAGACTCTGATGAAGCTCTTATTTTCTGCCAAGGCATTGCCTATTGACACGTAGGAACTCAAAAAGGTTATGGGTCTCATGTCTAGGATCCTTATCCAAAGATCCGTAATCATTTTCTTGATAAAAATGCACATCCTTCCATGTTCCCCTGTCCATTGTCAGACTATCTCTTGGTTTCTAACCACATAGATTCTAACTCATAGATTCTAACTCATATTTGTTAGTTAGTTGTTTTGTTTTGTTTTGTTTTCCATAGAGGCATTGGGGATTAAGTGATTTGTCCAGTGTCACAGTAAATGTCAAGTATCTAAGTCTGGATTTGAACTCAGGTCCTCCTGACTCCAGGATCAGGTGCTCTATCCACTTGCTATTTACAGAGAAGACATTGTTACTATTTACTGTTCTGTCTGTATTTACAAAATTGGAAACCAATATTTTGGGAAGGCATTTCCTAGGTACTGACATTATTAGCTCCCTAACACAGGAATACATTTCTATCAAACAAGTAAATAAACGTTTATTTATATTTTAAAATGTTATTGATACCTTTTTTTTCCTTCATTAATATTTTAATATCCATCACATCTTCAATCAATCAACATGCATTTATTTAGTCCCTATAATGTGCTATGATTTATGGTGCTGGGAGCACACGTCCAAAGCATAAGCCAATTCCTACTTGCAAGAAACTAAAATGTAGTTAGAAACCAAGGTAATGGATGTCTGCTGTCCAAGAACCTGTCTAGTTCAGTGGTTCTCAACCTGTGTGTCACAACCCCTTTGGGATTGAATGACTCTTTCACAGGTGTCACAGGGGTCACCTAAGAACATTGGAAAACACATATTTCCGATGGTCTTAGGAACCTCCTCTATCAGTCATCAGGCAGGTCCACCCACATGCAGACACACCCACATACTACTGTTAAAGGGTAGCCGCATTAGGAAGGTTGAGAACCACTGCTCGCTCTAGCTAATTCTAAGAGGTTTATCCCAGAAGGTTGGCCATCAGCTGATGAAGGCATTGGGACCCTGCAGTTCGTAAAAGCTCTCTACTAAAACAAAGTACCATTTATGGCAGTGAAGTGAATATCCATTTACAAAAAATCACTAAATTCAAATTCTAAAGTAAGCAAGAATTCAAGTAATATTTGGAATCACCAAAATATTTAACCCAGATGGCCTAAATGCTTTATCTACCATCACTTTCCAAAGTGTCACATGGTCAACAGCATGTGATAACAAGTTATTTCTTAGTATGATGGTGCTTCTAAATTAATGTATTTCATTAAAAAAAATACAAACTTAATTTTATTCAGCAAATGTGAATTAAGGACCCACCATGTGAAAGGCACTGTACTGAGCACTGGAATACATTAAGTTCCTACTCTGAAGTAGCTTACTTGGGGGAAAAAAAACATGTATTTTTGTTGTTGTTTCATTGTTTTTAGTCATGTCTGACTCTTCATTAAATGACTTGCCCAGAGTCAAAGAGCCAGTAAGTATCAGAAGCAGAACTTGAACTCAGGTCCTCTTGATTCCAAGTCCAATACCCTATTCACTACTCCATGCTGCCATCACCAAGCACTTATTGAGCACCAGCTGTATGCAAATGAGAATGCTAAGCATGTTTGGAACCCATTTCATCCTTCTTAGCATAATAAAGAATTTACAGGGGGGCGGAGCCAAGATGGCGGCATAGAAGCAGCAAAGCACCACAGCTCCTACACAAACACGCTAAAAAACTCATAAAATGGGACGCTAAACAGATTTTCAAGCTCCAAAACTCTCCACAAGACAGAAAGCACATTTGTTGCTACAGACAGCGCAGCAGGCAGGGCTCTCCCCAGCAGTCTCCAACACCCAGCTGGGTCAAGCCCTGGGGCATCGGGCGGGAACCGGGTCTATAGGAGAGCAGATCTGCTGCACTGGAGGCACAATTACCACATCTATCAGGCCAGAAGAAAAAAAGGCTAAGAGAAAGGTCAGTGGATTTTGCTAACTGGGGAGGAGAAGAGCGGGTCTAGCCAAACTGCTCCCAGGGCAAGGAAGCAGCGGGAGGTGGCTGCAGCAGCAGGAACGTCTGAGAGCAGCAGCGGCCTCCATTGGGCTGCTTCAGAGCCCTCAGCCTGCAGATAGCAGGGGGGCTGACATGATCCATCGGGGCCAAGGGCTCCTGCATTGAGTGGCCTGGATCTGGATCGTGGTCTTGAGTGGTGGTCCTGGGGTGCACTTTCAGTGAGCCAAGGCTGGGAGGTGGGGCTGCAGCACCCCACTAAGAGCTCCGGCAGCTGTGAGGGCCCCAGCAATTTGGGACAGAGTTTTCCCCCTCCAGGAAGAAGAGTTCCACAGAGCTAAAAAACCAAGCAATTAATAGACTGGCCAACATGAGAAAAAGGAAGCAAGCTTGGAA
>JAQQSW010004088.1:0-14527 GCA_028646575.1 Pseudocheirus occidentalis
TTCTGTCTTGTGGAGAGTTTTGGAGCTTGAAAATCTGTTTAGCGTCCCATTTTATGAGTTTTTTAGCGTGTTTGTGTGGGAGCTGCGGTGCTTTGCTGCTTCTAAGCCGCCATCTTGGCTCCGCCCCCCTGATCTTAATTTTTTCATCTTCAAAATGAGAGGGATTAGCTAAATGTGCTCTAAGTTTACTTCCATCTCTAACTATGTGATCCTTAGACCTCTTTTAACCTGTTTTCTCCTTTAAAATATGAGAGTGAATTTGATTAATTCTAGGTGGCCCAATGGATAGAGCACTGGGCTTGGAATCAGGAAAACTCATCTTCATGAGTTCAAACATGGCTTCAGATACTTACTAGCTATGGGACCCTGGGACAGGTCACTTAAGGTTGGCTGCCTCAGTTTCCTCATCTGTTAAATGGGTTGGGGAAGGAAATGACTGCTCACTCTCATATCTTTTCCAAGAAAACCCCAAATGGGGTCACAGAGAGTTGGACATGACTGAAATGACTCGACAACAAAATCCCATCTAGCAATGGGAGGCTAGTAAATGCTTAACAACCTGTTATTCAAAAATAAAATGTACTCACAACATTCTTTTAAGTTTAATATTCATTATTAACAAATCCTCAATCACTTTCTTAAGTCTAGACAATTAACAAAATAATAAATCAAGCTCTTATTTGTAACATTTGCTTATTCCTGAGGTTTAAATGCTCACCTTGAAAATTTAACAATCAGCTATTCTTAGTAGTATGAGTCGTCAGTAGCTTCTGGAAGTTGTTCCAGCCATAACCAATAAGGTATTGATAACTGGCCTATAAGAAAATTCCATGTTTCAGAGAGAAATATAATCAAACTTTCTTTAGTTCCCTTGCTACAATGAACACTGAAGACACTTTCTACAAACTGTAGAAGACCTGATTAAAAAAAAAAGCCACTGCTTAATACTACATACATGGTGCTTTGGAGCCCAAGCTCTGTCAATTAATAGTAAGACAACTTAGGTAAATAGAAATAAACTTAATCTAAATGGGATGTAAGTCAGGGAAGCCCAATGGAGATTTTATAATAGCAAAGTCCATGTAAAATGAATTTGGACAAGAGTAGTGTTTTCCTAAGATATCAATTTGCCCAAATAATATATTTATGAACTATTATTTCATCTGGAACAGAAAAAATGAAATTGTAAAATTTAACTGCTAAAAGTAATACATTCACAAATGTCAACCAACATTTAAAAGGAGAGTTTGACACTTTTAAATAAAAAATGATGTACAAATTACACAAGCAATCCATGGAGACGCTTTCAAGGCCTTTATCCCATCTTCCTCTTACATTAAAACATGCAAAAAACATTTTTTCAATTGGAGAGGTTTAATCTATGTGCAAAAGGGGACTGAGAAGCAGATTCTTCCTTTTTTTCTGGAGGGGTGTGTGTGTGTATGTGTGTGTGTGTGTGTGTGTGTTTTCAGGTATTGATTGTGAAAGTGATATCACACCAGAAGGTACATTGATATGGTGTTGAATAACAGAAAACTGCAAAGAATCCTTACAGTATAATCAAAGCTTCTGTCCAAGCCCTACACTCTGATGAAATCCAATCAATAGGGATGATTAAATGACACATACAGAGTCATCAATATTAAATACACTCCATTTCCTATACAAGAGCTATGCAATGTGAAGCACACAAGATAAAACTTGACTAGGCAGGTTTATTTCCAGATCTGTTCTATATTTAAAATCTTGTATGAAATTTTGGCTCAAACATCACTTGCCTACAATGTTAGAATGCCAAATGAATATTTGTTAATAATATCTTGTCAGTAACTACCCCAAAATTGCTTTTCTTAGATCAGAACAAGATGAAGGAACTTAATCATGATACATCAAAAGAGCAAAATCCAGTTAGGTGTATTTTAGAATGTTGACGTATTATTTGAGTTGTTACCTGGCAGGGAATGCCAGGGAAAAGTCTGAAACCTCTTCAGTCTAATAACCAGCATTTACATAGTTCTTTAAGGATTGGACCAAGAGATCTCAATATTACTCTCTAGAATTGAAATAATAGAATTCTACTAAATTAGTATTTAGAATGTATAGGAAGAAATAGACTTAAAAAGTGTGTTTGATTACTGTAAGTCTAGTAAAAAACAATTGAGAGCAGCAGGTAACAGGAAAGCTTATTGACTAACAAATGCTGTTGAACCCCATTTTAACATGACTGAATGGCTCATTGTATAGATTATAGCATTATTATGTATAATTATCACATTGTCATATAGATTTACTGCTTTGCTAAGCATAATTATAGTCATTAAGTCTCATATATCACATTTACTCTGTGAATTTCATCCAAAGGAGACACTGAGGCCTTTAGTTAGCTAAGGGAAACAAATGACCATTTCCTGTCTAATTTGTCAGTTAAGGATGTATTAAGAGTAGACAGTGTAGAATTTAAGATTTTGAATTAGAAAAGAAACTTTTCAAGAAAGTTGGTTGTCATGTTATATAGGATATCTAGGAAGATAGAGGCAAGTGGCAGAGGAAATAATGACAATTCACCCAAGTTTCTAAAAAGTTGATCAGTAGCAAAGAATTTAATGACTACCTAGCACAGATGACACAATGAGACTTGAGGTCAATGAAAGGAATATCAATTTTTCTTTCCCAGAACTCTAAATCAGAGTATCTCCCAGGATAGGCTGGCTTCCCTTAAGAATGCCTTCACATTTCTTTCCACTCTCAACTCAGTGAATTGCATTTTTAAATCCTTGGTTGCATTTTTTTTAGAGCTCAATAGCTTAAAATTCCTAGTGTCTAACTTCATACTTCAATTAAGATTCATTAAACTATAACTCCTTTCCTGTTTCTTGTTCAAGAACATATCATATTAAGCATGCTTACCTAAGACATCAATAGAGAGAGGGGGGAAGCTTTTTCTTCTTGGTAGGTAGGTAATCTCACTATTTTCCTTTGTCTAGTTACTCAGAATAACAAATGTCAAAGCTTGGAACCTGGTAATTTGACAATTTTAGACAATCGCCTCCTAACTGCACTTTAGGACACCTTTGAAGCGGTTGAAGTTCAAAGACTTTGAAAAGAAGACTCTTCCTCTGCCTGTTGCTATGAGTCATTTGAAGTAATTGGTCTTGTCTGATGTATGTTTGAACTGAGGAAGTTGAGCTTTATTACCACAATCAGATACAGGTTTGGAGCTGAGGAAGTCGAGTTTTCCTTGCAGATGTAGATGTCTGCTTGATAAGGCAGAAAACAGACAGATGTGCCTCTATGCACTAGGGAAGAGGTGTGGAGAAGGAACAAATGAAACCGTGGAGAAAATTCCATGTAGCTACAATAAAGTGATTTTTGGAAGCAGTCCCAGTTAGGAAATTTCCCACAAATAAGCAAATTCATACTTCTGAATACAGAATTGAATTTTGATAAAGCACCTAAACCTGTCTATCATAATCATTTTTGGAGCAAGCCAATGGTCTGCATTCAAAAATCCAAAGCAAAGTAGAAAAAGGATAAAAATGAATATTGTTTCGGTTTCCTGTCATTAACATTTATCTTTATTTCTCCCTTTCCAACTTCCAACACATTCTCATCAGAAAATGCACTTTATTAAGCTCTGGTAACTAGGCCTTATATATATATATATTATTTTTTTTGCATTCCAGTATGTTGCAGAAAGATATGCTACCAGGTAAGCTAATGTCCTTGTTGCCTTTCTTTATGTCAACTTACTGTGTATGCTTAAAAACATGTAATCATTAGAAAAATGCTTTCCATGAAGGAAGGTAAGTTGACTTGGATATTTTACACATAGACATAAAATGATACAGTATGCAGATATATCAAAAAGAAGACAAACTATATTCACATCCTTTGTTCTATGGCAAGAGTGCCATATATTTGTAAGGCACATTTCAGTTTCTAAAGTATTTTCACAAATATTCTCATTTAATTCTAACAATAATACCTTAGAATTGAGTTGTATAATTAGTATTATTCCCATCTCATGGCTAAATTAACTGAGACCCAGAGATGTGAAATGACAACAAATGGTAAGGTGAAACCTTGGGAATTAAACCCAGGTATTTTGTCTGCAAATCTAGTACTCCTTCCATGATTTGTCATAGTTTTTCAACAACCAGAACAGCCAGATTATCTACTATACCTACTAGCTGTTGTCTGAAATCCAAATATGAGGGTTATCTTTTTAGCTTAAGACAATGAATTTAGTGTTCTAAAAGTGAGAACTGAATTTAGAGGTTATCTATTTTAACAATCTAACCAATGGGAAAATTCCTTCTACCACTTCCTTCATATATTTACAGTTTCCATTCGAACGTATTTAGTAGTGAAGAATTTATGATGCCACAAGATAGCTTGTTTCAGTTTTAAATGATTCTCCCTGGTAGAATGACATTGCTTATTTTGAGCTAAAGGGTTTCTGCCTCTAACTTCTACCCATTGGTCCAAGTTCTTCTTTTCCTGTAAATTCTTCCCATTGGTCCAAATTCCCTCCTTTTTTTCCTTCCTTCCCTTACTCCTTCCTTCCACCTTCCTTTCTTTCATCTTTTGTTTCCTTCCTTCCTTCCTTCCTTCCTTCCTTCCTTCCTTCCTTCCATAATAAAGAGGGTTGGGGGAGGTTTAGGGGAAAATATAATGAGTTCTTTTTATCTATGTGGAACTTACAATGTCCACTCTACTAGCAGTTTAATAAGTTTCAAAGTTATTTGGAGATATGAGATTAGAAGTCAAAAGAGAAGTTTGGGCAGGATAGGTAGATTTGGGAATCATCAGCATAAAGGTGGTAAGTAAATCCATGGGAGCTGATGAGATCACCCATTGAAGCAGCAGAAAGGGAGAATATAAAAGGGCCCAGGACAGAACCCTGAGGGACACCTACAGTTAAGGGGCATGATCTGATCAAGGGTCCAGAGAAGGAGGCAGAGAAGGTGGAGTCAGAAAGACATGGGGAAAACCAGGAGAGAGCAGTGTCCCAAAAGTTAGAGAAAAGAGAAGAATAAGGAGGAAAGCATGAGCAACAGTCTCAAAGGCTGCTGAGAGAGGTCAAAGCAAAAGAGGACAGAATAGATCATCTATTTCCTCTTTGTTTCAAAATAATCTGTAGTATACTAAGATAGCCACAGTTTCTGCATGATTCTCTTTTACAATGAACTTGATTCAATCACACCCCACTGTGCTTCTGCCCATTTGCTTCCGGATTTATTCACCTTAATATCTATCACCAACACAACTCCTCCTAGCTATATTGTTTCTTTTGCCAAAGATATTTCAGTTCTATTCATTGTACTTGTTATGTTTATTTGAGAAAGTTTTATATTGTGATTGTTTGAAGAGTGGTACCAAAGGCTGAACACGGTACTGTAGTGATGGTCTGATCAGATTATAGCGAGACTAAGCCTTCTCTTGTCCCAGACATTATACTTCTAACAACACATTTTAAGATTTTTGTCCTGTATTAAGCTTGCAGTTAACTTAAATCCTGGGTTGTCGTTGTTGTTTTGCATAAACTACCACTGTTATTTGCCATTTCTTCCTTGATCACCTGATATACGTTAAAAATGTAAATGCCACTGGAAAGAGGCAACACTTAAGATGTTATGACCACGCATATTTCAGTATGAATGGAAGGAGGGATCATCAAAAGAGGTCTTGTGGGATAAGGGAAGAGATTAGGTCTTTATGGCACTGGACACAAAGGGAAAAGAAGCATGCGAAATTTGAATGGGAAAGAAAATAAAACAAAAGAAAAGATTTATTAAAGAACTGGCAAAGACCTTAGAAATCATCTAGCCCCACCACTGTCCCAATTAGCAATTGAGGTCCAGAATGGGGAGGCTGTAATATCAGAGATACACTTTGTCTGCTCCATAATCGAAGAAGAATTTGTCCTATTTTTAAGTTCACATATAGGACCAGCAGGACAGATCAACAGAACCAATAGTATCAACCATTGCTCTGATAAGTGGAGTGTAGCCTGGGCTTTGGCAGTATATCTGTTATACAGAGATTTTACTGTTAATAATATTTGTTGCAAACCTAAATGTACAAGAAATGTGTTTTGTTTTTTTTTCCTGTTCACTGTTAGTTCCCCCCCCCCGAAAGATTTTTGTTCTTGGCGACATATGCCTTGTTTCTAAATGTTTACATTTTTGTCATTACATACACAAAACATGATTGACTGAATTTTATTTTTATTTTTTCCTTTTCATCCAGATTCTTGCTACTACGTAAAAAAAAAAAAGTCACAGTTACCACCAAGGGACTTCCTTCATATTCAAAGGAACTGGAAACTTGAATAAACCATCATGTAAAGAGGTCTAGAGGGAAATATGTAGAAAGTGAACTAGTAAAATTTATAGATAATACTGGAATGCCAAAGTGTTCTACTAGAGATTTGGCTTGCATGACAGAAGTAAGAGAGAATGACTAAGAGGCACAATTGGGTCTAGTTCTCAATGTTCCTCCCCCTTGGGACATGAGACAGTTTTCCAAGGTTCTAGATCATCTTGTATGAGTCCCAACTAACGTGTTTATTTTTATTAGTCAGAGGACACAGCATTCAAAGCAAAGTAAATTAGAAAAACAGTACAAAAATAGGGGGAAAAAATGAAAAATCCCCTGGTGAATTTTGAGCGCACTTTCAGTAAATCAGTCAATGAAAGCAGATACTAGGTGCTAGGTGTTGTAGAAATTGGAGAGGATACATACATACACACACACACACACACACACACACACACACACATATATAGAAGGAGGATGAGGAGAAGGAGAAAGAGGAAGAGAAGAAGACGGGGAAGAGGAGGAGGAGGAGGAGGAGGAGGAGGAGGAAGAAAAAGAAGACAGTTCCTTCCCTCAAGGAATGTACAACCTAGTGGGGGCAAAAAAGGAGACTAAAAAGCAGAGTTTGAGGGGAGAAAGGAGTCAGGAAGGGGGGAAACACCCAGCGTGGACTGAGGAGGTCGGAGAGAACTGCAGCCGTGTGGGAAATGAGATGACTGGCCTGGTCCCACTCCTTCTGTGGAGGTTTTACAGTTCATGGCTCCACACTGCAGTCAAAGGGGCAGAGGGTAGTGATGAGGTGACTAATAATGCTAATTTGGTCTTCAGGATGGTGAAGGGAAGGAGAAGAGAAGGGAGAAGAATAAACATTTTAAAAGCATCTACTTTGTGCCAGGGACTGTGCTAAGCACTTTTTACAACTATTACCTCATTTTTTTTGATCCTCACAACTATGCAAGGTACATGCTATTATTGCCACCATTTTATAGTTGAGGAAAGAGAGGCGAACAACATTTAAGTGACTTTCCTAAGGTCTTACAATGAGTAAATGCCTGAAGCCAGCTTTGAGCTCTGATTTCCTGACTCCAGGCCTATGTTCTCTCCATCACATCAATGGTTGCTTCTAATGATGAGATTTCCCAACGATCATCTCATAAATTCACCCAACAACACGGGGAGCACACAAACAGGAATGGCTTTTAGTAAGACGTTCCATGCCTCTGATGCTATAAAGTGGATGACATGACATCATCATTACTAGTCTGACTGTTGTTCCATCTCTCCTGCTCTTCCCTGGAGTTCATGGTTCCGTTCCTTCCTGTTGGGTGTTTCATCTACCACGTCCCCTTCTTGGGAGGATCATACTCATTATTGCTTGGTGAGTGTTGGAGATGCTGTTCCAGATGGCCTTCAGCTTTTAATCATCTATTATGTTCCAAGCACTGTGCTAGACAGAAGGAAAACTCTAGTGCTCCCACCTCAAAGAACTTAGGATTTAGTCTAAACTCACCAACAAACCTTTGTCAGTAAGGTTCTCATTTGTAGGTGAGGCCTATAGTTCTTTTGACCAACTTCTTCAGGCTGCCCTGGAACTTACCTCTAGTCTTCTGCCAAGATGCTGTCTTCAAGGACGTCTTCAACTCTATGTACCACCCAGTAAAGAACGGGTATTTATTGAGCTTTTCTACCCTCCAAGACAGCTAAAGATCTCGTCCATCAGTTCTCTCACCCCTATCTACTCTTCTGTCCACTGGTGGTATTCTTTCCCTCCTCAAAGAACTAATCTGAATGACTTTCATTCATGCTTTGGAGAGCCTATCAAGTAAGCTACCTAGTATAATGGAATAAGACAAAAGGCTAGCAAACCTAGGTGCCAGTCTCAGGTTGGACATTAATTTAATGTGTAACTATGGACAAATTATTTAGCCTCTAAATTTACACATCTGTAAAATATTATTATTGAATAAAAGGGTATGAATAAGAGCAAGTCCTAAAATTTCAGTGATAGTGTAATCTCTTCAGTGTGTATATGCCCACCAATGATGCATCCCATCTAAGTAATCCTATTTTATGGGGCAGCTAGGGGGCGCAGTGAATAGAGCACTGGCCCTGGAGTCAGGAGGACCTGAGTTCAAATTCAGTCTCAGACACTTAACACAAAAAACTAGCCGTGTGACCTTGGGCAAGTCACTTAACCCCAACTGCCCTCCAAAAAAAAAAACAAAAAAAAATTTAAGTAATCCCATTTTATGCAATGAGGACCACCCCATATGCTAATAACTTTCTTTTACATTCTCTTAACATCAGAAGAACAGCAATATAGCCCATGAACTGCCTATTAGCATTTCCATGCTTTAGCTATTAGACCAACCCATATACTTTTTTGATGCCATAGTTATTTGATGATATAATTTACTGTATTTCACGTGCATAAATCATTGCTTAGAATATGTTGCAGTCTCCTCACACACTGTACATCTCTACTGTCCTTTAGGCAATCTTCATTTTTTTTTCTTGTCAACTGCAATATTCCGTGCCTTTTAATAACATGACATAAATGGAAGGATATAATTTAAAAACACAGGCCTTTGTTTCAGCAAATAGGTTGGGATCATTAAAAGAACTCTGCAATTTCTGAAATCAAACCACACAAGGCTCATACTTCTACTCAGTTTGAGTACTTTTAAATTCCATACCCTGGATTGCTGTACTCACCAGTGAGTGCCTCAGTGTAGTGATTCATGGAATGGGCTCATAAATACCTGAAGATGGGTGGCAAAGGTTTTGCAAACCAGTAAAACCTTGTCACATGGAGCTAGTCCACATACTGGTGGCCAGGCAACACTGATTTACTGTAACAACATCAATTTTGATCAGGAAAACAGGCCCATAGACACAAAGTATTTTGCTATGATTACAGAACCAGAGAATGGCTGAGTCAGAACTAGAAACCAGCTCTTCAATGGTTATAATATTCTCAGTGTACAT
Source organism: Pseudocheirus occidentalis (assembly GCA_028646575.1). Classification (NCBI taxonomy): domain Eukaryota; kingdom Metazoa; phylum Chordata; class Mammalia; order Diprotodontia; family Pseudocheiridae; genus Pseudocheirus; species Pseudocheirus occidentalis. The sequence continues at coordinate 9,310 of JAQQSW010004088.1, forward strand.
CTTGTCAATATGAACAATGAGTCAAGAGGATTTTTCCAGTTAGTTATTTATTTGTATCACTGAAGAAAAAAGAAGAAAGCAGCCAAACAATTGGAAAAAAGAAAGAATTTTAAACAAAATAGAAAAAAAAGAAAAGGAAATAGATTATTTTAATGTATATTTTCAGATGCCAATATAAGAATGTGTATAAAAATGTTTTTCATATCTGACAGGGAAGGGAAATTTTATAATTTACCATTCCTGGATATCATTGTACACTGTATTATCTTTACCAATATCCACATACCATCTTCACATTTTCTTAGAAAAAGCTTTAGCAATTTAGACAATTAGAATTTCCCTAAAAATTAGACAATTATAATTTTCTTTAAAATCCTAATGGTTATTCTCTTTGGCTATTATATGAATCTGAAGATCTAACTTATTTTATTTATTAAAAGCAGCTAATACCAATCAATCTTTGACTGGTTTAGAACCTCCCAATCATTTTCCAACATGTGCTTAAAAACCACATTTCCAGAAACCACATAAAACTAAAAAAATAAACAAAATGTTATTTGCACATAAAAATAGTCTACAAGATAATGCTGGTTCCAAGCCTGTGCTTCCTTGGGTAAAAATGTAAATAGTAATCAACTCTGAAACTCCATAAGAATAAGACCTTCTTATAACTTTTCTTGGAGAAGGTACCCAGTGCCAGACCCTCTCTGTGGTTGCAAACTTTGGGACATTCTTGAGAACTTAGCAATTCTGAATATAATTTTGGCTTAAACTAGTTTTCCACAGATGTTGTTGAAAAGGAGTGAACATCCAGGTTTTTTTTTTTCAGTGTTTTCTTTTTCCTTTTAAGATGGTGTCAAATGAGTAATGTTGAAAGACAAAATGTCCAAATATCCCATTGTTAGAAATTCAGAATCTGAAGAACTATTAAAAGTAACCTGAAACTTGAAGAGAAATTGTCTCCTGCAAAAACCACTTTTCCATATTTTTAAAGTTAATTAAATTATTGTCTAAACAGATATTCCTAAATACAGTCCCCAATAAAGAATCAGACTCTCTTTTTTATACATGTTTTACTCTTCATGAAGTGGCAGAAACAGGTGAAAATGGGGGGGTATCAGCAAGATTCTTTGATGAGGGATAGAATTAAAACTTTTTCCTGTATTTTCTATAAGTACCACTCACAGCAGTTACGATTTTTAATTGAAGAGAAGAGAGGAAGGGAATAAAAAGCTAACAGACTTAGAAAGGGAGGTTAGAAATCCCAGGTGAAGCCTTAAGAGTTGATTCCATTAAGGCTGGCACTAAGGGACAGATGTTCAAATGGAAAAGTGGGTACACAAAATTCAAAATCATCATTCTAAGGCAAATAACCCATTATTATTAGGGGGCCCTGTATGTTTCACCTACATAACAATGATTATTTCTTTGCTAGTTTAAAAGGAAAACTAATTTTGTTTCCAAGTTAAAGTTAAAAGTTCTGTTGGGTCATTTTGCATTGAAGATTTTCAAAGATTATTTATATATGTGTGTATATGTTCATTTATTTATTTAGATTTTTACACAAAATCTACCCAAACTTTTTTTGTCATGATCTGATAAAATAATTAAAATATATTCACCCACATTTAAGAAGTTAGGTGGTTGGGGCGGCTAGATGGTGTAGTGAATAGAGCAGCGGCCCTGGAATCAGGAGGATCTAAGTTTAAATCCGGATGCAGACACTCAGCGCTTACCAGCTATGTGACCTTGGGCAAGTCACTTAACCCCAATTGCCCTGCCTTCCCCCCTCCAAAACAGCGGAAAAAAAAATAAAGAAAGAAGTAGTAGTAGTTAGGTGGTGCAGGAGATAGAGCACTGGCTCTGGAATCAGAAAAGACTCACCTTCCCAAATTCAAATCCAGCCTCAGATACTTACTAGCTGTGTGACCCTGGGCAAGTCACTTAACCTTATTTGCCTCACTTCCCTCATCTGTAAAATGAGCTGTAGAAAGAAACAGCAAACCACTCCAATATCTTTGTCAAAGAAAACCCCACATGAGGTCATGAGAAATCAGAAATAAGTGAAATCAGCTGAAGAACCAACACAAAAGTTTTTCACCACTGATGGCCAAGTAGCAAGACCTAGAAGTATTACCCATTTTGGTTCCACATCAGAATTATGGCATCAAACTATACAACAGCAACTCATTGTTAATTTTTTTTTTTTTAAGAACCACTCAAACTGACAGTGAGGTCTTTCTTTGTTATTCTTGTTATTGCCTCTGTGTGTGTGTGTGTGTGTATATGTGTGTGTGTATGTGTGTGTGTGTGTGTGTGTGTGTGTGTTAATCAAGTAGAAAAGACTTCAGTTATCACTTAGAATGACAGGATTTAGAGCTAGAAAGGACCTTGGTGATGATCTCAGTTAATCCTCTCATTTTCCACACAGGAAATGACTTGATGTTGCTCCTAAAGCTAGCAAGGAGCATGGTCTCCTGCCTGAAAAACCCACCATGATTCCTCCCAGGTCCTGTTTGTTCTGCTTCCTTCAAGTTCACAATAATCAATCATCGGCTCTGGTGCCATTTCTACTGATCCATTCAATAGTGCTTTAAAGGATTTTTAAAAATTAGAATAATGTTTCTCAAGTTAATACTCATCTGTCTCAGAAAGTTATCAGTGACCTGGGAGATTTATTAACACAGATTCCTTCCTTCACCCATGTTATCCATGGACCACCTTTCCTGATAAATGTACTCCTCCCATCCTGGCATCAGGATGCCATGGCATTGCATCATATGGCATCTTCCTCTTTAGCACTTAGCTCTTCTCACCCCCACCCAACCCTATCATCGCTATAATTATATAAATCTTCCTTTAATTCATATGAATTCAGTTGAAACAGCATTCATTAAATAACTAATGGGGACTTATTTCAGGGCCTTCCCATCTGCCCTGAAGCTGACCTTTCTTTTATAACTTACCTTCCCCAAATAAATTGTAAACTCCTTGAGAGTAGGAACAATTTCATTTTTTCCATTTTTATCGCAAGCATATACAATAGTGTTTAGCACTTAATAGGCCTATAATGCATGCTATTTTTACTCTTCAATGAAACTATTCACAAAGCAAAACCCCAGGTATGGATGATAAAAAGATGATACAATTCTCTGATGTTCTCCTTGAGGAACTTAATAGTAGAGGATGAGATAAATAAAATTATCAAGATACAAGGCCAGATCTTCCTTTAATTCATTTGAATTCAGTTGAAACAGCATTCATTAAGTAACTAATGGGGACTTATTTCAGGGCCTTCCCATCTGCTCTGAAGCTGACCTTTCTTTTATAACTTATCTTCCCCCAATTAAAATGTAAAAGGCAGCCAGTCAACAAGTCAATAAGCATTTATTTAAGTGCCTACTAAGTGCTAAGCTCTGGGGATACAGAGAGGCAAAAAAGCAGTCCTTGCTCTCAACAAGATCACAGGCTAATGTAGGGGCCAACACATGAGCCCCTATAAAATATAAAACTAAGTTATACTCTCTCCTCTGTATGTACTATATATAGTACTATATACTCCCTAGTCTCCCCTCCTCTGACATCTCTTCACATCCCCTCCCTTCTCCTCCTCTCCTCTGCCTTCCCCTTACCTGAAAGTCATCTGCCCAAAGGAAGGTACATTCTGATGGCTGAAAGCTGCCTCAATGACTTGAAGTTTACTGCCTAGATTTCTTTCTCAAAGACCACGCCTTAAACCCAATTCACTCTGGAGCTCTTAGATTGGACAACTAAAGTTCCCCGCCCGCCTGCCACAGAGGGAATGTAAACAGTAAATAGAAACTATTTCTCTTTTGGCCAGAAACCCTGAGGGTCTTCTCCTCCCTCTTTGATTTTTTTTTAAATTAAAGGGGTCATCCCTTGACGCTTCTTAAAGAGGCCTATTCACCTCACTCTAAGTGAGAACTTGAAAAGACCTTAGCCTAAGAGGGTCAGGGTCTCCCATTGCACATCTCCAGTCATCCTGATGAATATCTGGCCACTGGCCCCAGTTGCATCTGGAGGAGAAAGTGAGGCTGGTGACCTTGCACAGCCTTCCTTCACTCAAATCAAAGTCCAATACAAGTCATCATCTCCCCTTATGTCATGGTCTTTTGGAGAACAAAGGACAAACACAACAAATTCTACACACACATGTGGATGCGTGTGTGTATATATATATCTATATATATGCATGTATAGATACACGTTTTTGTATATCTATGTATATGCACACATGCAGGATAAATTAAAGTTTAGAAATAAAGTCCCTAGTATTAAGGAAGATGGAGAGAGGTTTCTTACAGTAGGTATGATTTTAGCTGGGGGTGGTGGTAGAGTGGATATAAAAGGGAAAAAGAAGATGTCCCAACACCAAGAGTTGTAAGGAGAAAAAGATAAGTCAAGGCAAGAAAGAGAAGGGTCTACGGAACAAGTTGCAACTGAGTCGTAAAAGAATTAACAGACTAAGAAAGGGCTGGAAGAACCTATGTGAATTCACTGAGACACAGAAGATAGGATTAGGTCAAAAGACCAGATAATAGTTTAGTTTGACTGGAACTGAATGGGTGAATGGGGTGTAGTGTGAAGAGACTAGATATATTGGGTTCAAATTATTATTTATTTTTCTTACTCAACCAGATTAATGACTCAGTTAGTATAGATAGCTGTCGAGTACAGTGTCTAATAGAAGGTCTTTAATAAGTTGTTATTGATTGTTTGACTGGAAACTTCTTCCAAAGATACAGATTGACCAGTCCTCTTGGTTACTTGTGATCCCAGAGATATGCCACTGAACTTAGAGTTTAAATGATTTGCCCATGGTCACAAGACAGAATACGTCCAAGTTAAAAACTGAATCCAATGTTTTTTGACAATAAAGTCTGTTATCTCTGACCTTGTCTCTACTTAAGACTCCATGAAACAACTTGAATCCTGGGGTCAGGAGTTGGTAGGTCATATTATAGATCATAGAGATCCACTAAATCTGGGTTGCTTAGCCTGTGATCCAGGAACTTGTTAATATTTAATAACTGTATTTTAGTTTAATTGGTTTTCTTCATAATCATAGTTATTTTATGTTATGCATTTAAGCACAGTATTCTGAGAAAAGGTCCACAGACTTTACCAGATTGCCAAAGGTTCTGTGGCAAACAAAACATGTTAAGCACCTGTTCTCTAAAAGTTTCTGAATAGATGA
>JAQQSW010004089.1:0-14527 GCA_028646575.1 Pseudocheirus occidentalis
TACTCAGCCCCAAGTATCCTATCCACTTAGCCCTAAATATCAAACAAACTGATTTCCATTACAGTGATCTCATTAGCTTCCATGGATTTGATTATTATCTCTACACTGATGATTGTCACATTTCCCTATCCTGTGCCATTCTCTCCTGATCTCCAAAATCCAATTGCTTTTCACACATTTCCAATTAGATGTGTAGTAGAAATCTTAAACTTGACATCTCTTTCTGTCTCTCCCTTTCCTCCCTCTGTATCTTTATCTGTCTCTGTCTTTGTCTCTCTGTCTCTCTTTGTCTCTGTATAAATAAATCATGAAATCATGGATGTCTCTAGGATAGTGCTAAAAATAAGGATTGTGTTAATAAATGTGAGACTAATTTTAAACATTATACAATAATATAGGAAGTTCCTTAATTTGAGAGTTTCCTAAAACAAGTAATCACAGATCCAGTCTATATATCTCTATATAGGTATAGATTTTCAGAGAGACAGTATGGTGCAGTGGATAGAGAACTGACTGGAGTCAGGGCTATCTGGGTTCAAGTCTTACCATTCCTACATACTAACTGTACAAGTCACAGACAAGTTATTCTAAGTGCCCTGTGCAACTCTCTACAATGCTAAATTATAAAAGAGATGCTGATTGGTATTGTTAAAGATGTCTGAATGCCACTAGTTCCTTACAGCAATGAAATGGAAACTATTAACATTAATTTAATAATAGTTCCTTCATCAATTGAAAGCAGTAGCACAGCTATTATAACTTAAGCCATGGAAGCTGCTGAGATCACCTAGTCAAATAGGGAAGGATAAAAGAGAAAGACCAAGGTCAGAGCCTAAGGGATAGATACACTGAGTGAGAGCGAACTGGATAAAGATCTGGCAAAGCAGACTTAGAAGGACTAATCAAATGGCTTGGAGGAGAACAAGGAGAGTAATGTCACAAAAACCCAGAGAGAAGAGAAAATTGAGAAGAAGATGATAAACAAAATTGTTTAGTGTAATGAGAACAACATAAGCCTGGAATCTGATTGAATCATAGAACCACAACTGCTATATCTAACATAGATAAGGATTACTGTTACATTATGATGGAAGGATCTATTGCTAGAGTATGATTTGGAACTCGATGATCAGTTGATGTTTTAGAATCAACATGTCCAAAACATAACTAATTATTGTTTTCTCCAAAACCTTCCCTTTTCTTAATTTTACTGTTATTGTCATCTTACTAATCATCCACCCTCACGACCCAAGTGACATCGTTGACTTTGCTTTCTCGACCTCTACATGCAATTGTTTAAGTCTTCTGTATTCTCACTTTCCATTTCTCACGTGCATATCCTCTTCTTTCCTCTAACATTTCCACCATCCTGGTATAGGCCCTCATCACCTCAAACCTGGTCATTTCATTAAATTCCTTTGCTTTGAATTCATTATATGCTCCAGCTAACTATTAAAGCTAAATACATATATTGGTCTTTTTCTATCTTCTGTCCATATTCCAGTTCATTCAGCTATAAAGGTGATATTCTTAAAGCTCAAGTAAGCCCACTATTCAATAAAGTATAGTGGCTTCCTATTATATAATGCATTCTCTTTGGCATTTAAATTCATTTATAGCGTGTTCTCTTCCTTTCTTTTTCAGTTTTCTTAGACCTTACCAAACTCTGTGAATTCTATAATAGTCACTCTGGCTTCCTTGCTATTCCTTAAGCAAGACATTCAGTCTCCAACTCTGCCTATTTCCCATGCCTGGAATATTTCCCCTCCTAGTCTCTCCCTTCTGGCAAACTTTAAGTCCTAGCTTTTACAAGAAAACATAATGCTCATGCCTTCCTTCTGTTAAAAATTTCATTTGATGCTGTCTCTGTCTTGTTTGTACAGTGTTTGCATGTTGTCTCCCTCATATGATTCAGAGCTGTTTTCCCCTCCACATTTGATTGTACTCCCAGCTATTAGCACAATGCATAACACATAATAAAAATGCTTACTGAGTTGATTAGAGGCAATGGACAAAGAACTAGTTAGAAACCCCTTAGTGTCTTAAATATGTATGTAAGAGAATGGATGGCTTAATGAGTGGTTGTGTATTTATGGGAATAAGTGAAGTTTTGGCATTATTGTTAATTATTTCTCAAGTGAAGAATGAACTGAATCTGAACTCCAGGATTTCTAGACAACTTTGTTCAATTGATGAACTACTATATGGCTACCCCTTGCTTTTGGTTATGGTTATTATAATAACAAAAAGATACTAGATCTTGTTACTACATAAAAATTTATCAGTAAAATTCATACTCAACAACAAATATAACCACATGGCCCAGTGAACTTCAGGATTGAGGAGAGAATTATGAGTAGCATTGAGTTGGAGTACAACTGTGAATAATGCTGTTTGCCATGCACATTCAGAAATATAGATTTGAAAATTGAATGAACTCAGAGAGCCTTCCTCAAACACAAAACTGTTTTTTTCCTTTTAATACGGAATTTTGTCAGATTTTCAAATGTACATACATAGTTTATTTAGCATAATTTTGAGATCAGTGATAGTAGGAAAAAAGGCTGACCTTGCATGTAGAGAGAGTTTGAAGCTTCTTTTGTGGTATAAATTGAGGAGCAGTAAAATGGCCCCAAAACAAAATCCTTCCTTTCCTGGCTTCTATCAAGTATGTGAAATGCTTTGTGACATTTATTTGCTTAGGTTAATATCCTGAGGGCTTCCATGAAAATGCAAATATTAGGTGGAAGTTGTAGGAAATTTTAAGTCATTGCCCATCATTAAAACATAAGCTCACCCAGGGTTATCAAATGAGGTAGCTGTGATTAAATTGTGGGGGAATGAGATATAGTGCAGGTGTATTTAAAAAATAGGCATGCAGACCCTCCCTGCCTTACTAGAAAGTTTGAGGGGTGTTGGAGGAGGGTAAAAAAGAGAGCAGATGTGAGGAAGGGCTTTAAAGTGGGAGCGCTGTTTTGGGGTTGGGGTAGGGGAAAGATGGGGAGAAAATTTGTAACTCAAAAATCTCATGGAAATGAATGATATAAACAAGAAAACAAATAAAAAATTTTATATTAAAAAAAGAAAAACAAATCCATAAAAAAATAGGCAAGCAGGAAAATTTGGGGGTATGATTTGCTCCTGGAGAATGGTGCCACCTCCAGGCTCACTCATTAGAAAAACTCCTTTTCTGACTCTAATCTGTTGGTTTTCCACTTTTCCCTCTGTCTTCCCTTATCACATGGTGGTTTTCATCTATGGTATGACTTTTTTTTTGCTTTTTGGAGGGCAGTTGGGGTTAAGTGACTTGCCCAAGGTCACATGGCTAATATTTTTGTGTTAAGTGTCTGAGGCTGGATTTGAACTCAGGTCCTCCTGACTCCAGGGCCGGTGCTCTATTAACTGCACCACCTTGCCGCCCCTATAGTATGACTTTCAATCCCTTGATCCCTAGGTATCTCCCAGGCCATCATCACTGCATTAGTCACTCCCCCCTCTTTTCCCCATCTGGACCACATGGTGACCAATTCAACTCTATACTGTCCTTTTTCCTGCAGTCCCTATCCATCTTATCAGTTTTGCTTTGCCAATACTCAGCCTTAGATGACTACCACTGTCTCCTACTTTTGATGTAATATACATGTTGCTGAAGGAAGATAGAGAAAACCACTCAATTATGATTGGTGCCAATACAAATGTATGTCACACAACTTCAACTGGGCTCTCTCTACTCATAGGTAATTCTGCTATCCTGTCCTACTAATTCATTATCCCATTCTCCACAGCAGCTTTTCTAAAACTTTTCATGCCTCCCTAAACTTCCCATGGTTGGATGCCACTCTCCCTCCCCTCTCAGTTAAGATTTTTGATTAATATTTTACAGAAAAAAAGACCAATCACCATGAGCTCTCTCTTCTCTGCATTCCTTATTCTGCTACTATTTCCTCCTTCACCTAAGTCTCAAAAGGAAAGGTCAATTTACTCCTTACCAAGTCCAACCACTCTACATATTCACATTATCCCCATTCCATCCCATCTCCTACAACAACTTGCCCCATCCCCTAGACTTCAACATTTATTTTCAATCTCTTCCTGTTTCTCTCCTGCCAAAAAGCATATCCATGTTTTCTTTCAACCTGAAGATAGCCTCACTTGTTCCTTCCATTTCCAGTATCGTTCTATGTCTCTTCTTTCCTTTGTAGTTAAACTCTTTGAAAAGATCAGCTATATAGATTCCTCAAATTTTCTCTCTTCTCACTGCTTAACCTTACAATACCGCTTTCATCTTTATCATTCCACAGAAACCACTGTAGCCAAAAGTATCAATATTCTCTTAATAATGAAATCAGTGCTATTATTAGAGTCTTCATTCTACTTAATCTCTATTTAGCCTCTGACACTGCTGATTCCCCTTTTCTTCTTGATGCTTTCTTCTTGTTAGGTTTTCCAGATACTATTATCTCCAGTTTCTCCTCTTCTGATAACTCTTATCATTTTCCTAATGTTGAGTCCTCCAGAGCACCGCCTCCAGATGTAGGTGTTCTCTGAAGAACAGGTGGGCCCTCATCTCTGTCTATAACTACTTCCCTTGGTGGTATTATCAGATACCAATGATTTAATTGCTGTTTTTAGACTGATGACTCTCAAATGTACCCATCTTGCCCTAACTTCTCTGCTGACCTCCAGTCTCACACCTCTAAATGCCTTTCAAACATTTCCAACTGGATGTTCATATACATCTTAAATTCAACATTTCCAAAACTGAATTTGTTATCTTTTCTCCATGTCATATCCCCTTTTACCTTTATTACTGTTGTGGTTTCATGGTGTTTTGTGGGGGTTGTCTCAAAGAATTCAGACTTAGACCATCTCTAATCCATGTAAAGGCATTTTTTGAGATTGACACTCTCCAGCAGGCTGAGTTCCAAGAGGAACTGATAAATTCTGTAAGATAAGACAAAGCAATTTCATAGTGTAATGATGCTCATTAAATAAGAGAATTTATGAATATTGAAAAGGCAGGAGGAATTTATCAAGGGATTAGGTAATAGGTGAGGGGTCCTAGCCTTGGTGGAACTCTGCATGCAATTATCCACAATGCATATAGAAAAACCCTTTTTGGGCGACTGGGTATGTATGTATGGTGTTAATAGTATAAAAAAGGCTCTCTACATCATAAATTCACCTAAAGGAGAGCTTTTGCTGTGACTGCAAAGGTGTCTACTTAGGGGAAGTCCTTTCTATTGTTTTGGGGTCCACATCCTGCTCAGGCATCCTGGTGATGCTGCTTTCCAGGTAGCTGGCTATTATGATCCTGTCTGAGATTAGATGCATGTGATTATGGATAAGTGCATGGACATATCTGCTATTTCTGTGAGAAATATGAGGAATGGGTTTTGGGGTAATGGCTAGCTAGAGGCAATGACTAGCATTCCATCACATGCAAACTTTTGCTGTTCCAATGAGGCATGAGTTCATGGACATACATGCTGTTCTAGAGGAGCAGTGAGGCATATTTGAGGAAATTAGGATGTTGAATACAGATGACAGTGACTAGGTAGGGACCATGGGCCTGCTATTCAGTGAGTCCTTTAATTGAGTCTGGAGCCTATGGTGTGGTTAAAGTTAGATTGTGTGGTTCCATTAGGACATGCTTATTGTTCAGTGAGGCCCATAAGGAAGTTAGAATATTAGAGCTGGGGCAGCTTTATTAGGATTCCATCACTATTACTGTAGAGGGCAACATTATCCTCCTCTTAGTCTTTTAGGCTCACAACCTGAGAGTTATCCCCAACTCCTCACTGATATCAATCTCACCCCTGATATCCAATCTGTGGTCAAAGTCTGCCATTTTCACTGTTTTCAATATCTCTCTAATATACATCCTTGCTCCTAACACTGCCACCATTCTGGTACATGCCACTATTACTTCATGCCGGGACTAATGCAATAGCTTGTTGGTGGGTCTGCCTGCTTCAGGTCTCTCCCTTCAAGTTTCTATTCAAACTAATCCTCCATTTAGCCACCAGAGTAATTTTCCCAAAGTTCAAGTCTAACCTTGTCACTCCAATAAAATCTAGTGATTCTCTATAGGGAATCAATATCAAATACAAAATACTCTGCTTAACATTCATTGCCTCTCATGACCTATTCCTCTCTTTGATTTTTCCAGTCTACCTATGCCTTACCCCACACCATATACCCTTAAATCCTGTAACACTGATCTCCTGACTGTTTCATGAACAAGATGCTGCATCTCTTGACCCCAGAAATTTCCTCTGTTTCCCTTGCCTGAAACACTCTCCCTCCTCAACTCTGTCTTCTACAGGAAGACTTCCCAAACCCTTTAATTCCAGTGCCTTCCTTCTGTTACTTATTTATGATTTATCCTGCATATGACTTTTTAGTACATTGTTATTTATATAATATCTTCCACATTAGGGTCTGAGCTCCTTGTGGACAGGGCCTTTTGTTTTCTCTTTCTTGGTATCCTTAGTGCTTAAAACAATGCCTGGCACATAGAAGGCACTTAATAAATCTTTGTTGACTTGACCACATTCTCTGGTGAGAATATGAGATAAAACTTATTCTGAAATGGTGATGAAACAAATATATAGAGAACTTACATGAAAAAGTATACCTTATTTTAGCTCCTAGTTCCAAAAAACCCCAATTTTCTCCCTTTCATAGTTGATTAACCAGTCAGTCAGTGAAGAATTATGTATTAAGTGGTCTTTGCTGTGTTATAGTTACTCTGATGACAGTTGGCAATACAAAGAAAGGGCAAAAAAAGTAATATGGCCTTGATTCTCAAAGAACTCATATCCTAATGAAGTAGATAGTATTCAAATAACTATGTACATATCAAATATATAATGTGTAGCAATGGAAGGGAGAGGGAAAGACCTCTGCAAACAGATTGAATTTGAGTTGAGTCTGGAAGGAAGCCAGGGAAGTTAGAAGTAGAGTATTCCAGGACTGGGGAGGAGCTGGTGAAAAGACAATGATGCTGGAGATGTAGTATTGTATGTGAAGAACAAGTAGACAAACATAGTTGGATTATAAAGTACATGTTGGGGGTCAAATATAGAAAGAACGGAAAAGCAGGGAGGGGTCAAGTTGTGAATGGATTTTCCCTTGAATTTCACTCTCCACTGGGCTCCAAGAAATATTTTCTTTCTATAGTCCATATTATCACTTCTTTCCATTGCAAAGGGGTCATGATCACTGAAATTGCAGTCATTCTTGGGTTATTGTCTTTTGATTTCCTTCAAAATCAGGCAGTTCTTCTGTTGATGGTCACAGCAACTCTGTTAGTTACTGCCATCTCCTCCAGTAGACTTCCCAAGAAACTCTGGTTGACAGTGGGTTAATAATTCTAATATATTTCCCGAACTCAAATGGTTGAAGAGGAACTGTTTAAGAATAACTATGCCCTTAAAATTAGGCAAAAAGAAATGCAAAAGAAACAGAGATGTCATGCGTTCAAGGTCACATAGTGCCAGGTGGCAAATAGGGTAGTTGCTATTCCCTCTTGCCAGCAGCTCATAGCCATATCCTTGTTTCACTTTCATCAAATTAGAAAGAAAAGACTGATAAGTAGAACATTCCCTTCTGTATGCAAAGTAAGTTCTGCCTCAGCAGAACCTGAATCATTATTCTTTTGGCTTCGTAGTCATTAAGAAATCCTTACATTCTCAGGTGCTTTTAGCCACTCAGCTGGGCATGAATGGACAAACTTCAAATTCCACACGTTGAATTAGAACTGCAAGGGGCATCTTGGCATGTGCTATATAGCTCACTAGTATATGCAAATCAGAACATCCTCTAAGCACTGGTTTCTCACTGGCAAATTGCCCCATCACATTGCATCAGTCTCTAATTCAAATTTAGATTCTTTTAGGGTGAGGACAATTTTTCTTTTTGGCTTAGTATTCTCAACAAAGCACAATGTTTTACACGTAATAGAAGCACAACGTATTTTGGGAGGTGAAGATTAGGATGGGTTGGATTTATATATATATATATATATATATATATATATATACATACATATATATATATATATTTAGAGACAGACAGAGACAGAGAGAGAGCCACTCCCTAAGGAAGAATCTGTTGTTATTTGAGCTATGCTTTTAAAGAGCTATTATGTCTATCAATGTTCCTCAGACTCAAGTCTGTGGGCAAATATGGCTCTAAAACAATAACTACTTCAAATTTCATTTGTCACAATCATTCAAATGACACTAATATTTCTATTCTGATATCTTTCATCTTTGCAACAAACAGCTTTGTAGAAAATGATTCTTATGTCTATATACACATACCAATCGCATTCGTATATATATACACAAATATTATTTATACATATATGTGTGTATATGTATATGCATATATGTATATACATATGTATTTATATGCATGTGTGTTTGTGTCTTTTTTTTTGCTTTATCATAAGGAATTATTTCTTCCTATGGTCCATAGCCAATATTTCTTTACATCACAAGGGATCACATTTTCCCAAGTTGCCATCCATGAGTAAACCTCTTGACATCCTTTTACAGGCACTTCTCTGACTCTGCATCTCTTTGTCTCTCTGTCTCTATCATTCTCTACTTCTGTCTCCACATATAAGCACATATGTATATGTGTACAAAATATATGAAAATGTAAATATATGTGTGTATATATAAAAACTTATTTATATCCGTATGCATATTTGTGTGTATACACCCATAAATGTTTGAGGGTGGGGAAGACATAAGAAATGCCAACCTCATGCCTCTTAATAAAATTTCACTTGATTTTTCCCCTTTCTTACCACTCCTCTTGGCCCCTTCAAAGGAAAAAGAAAGATTCAGTATTTATATATAATTTACTACTGAGTTACAATTGTTGAAAACATTTTTTGCCTGCGTGTTTATTTTGCTCTTCTTTCATTGTTTAATTTTTTTAAATTGTGTCTGACTGTGTGAACAAATTTAAGGGTTTCTTGGTAAAGAAAATGGAGTGGTTTGCCATTTCTTTCTCTAGCTAATTTTACAGACAAGGAACTGAGGGTTAAGTGACTTCCCCAGGGTGACACAGCTACTACATTTCTGAGACCATATCTGGCTCCAGACTAGGCACTTTATCTACCTTGCTGCCATTTTACTCTTCTACCAAAGTTTTAATGACCTTGGAAGTTTTAGACATGGAAGCTTATTGAAAACAGTGGGTTCCATGGTAACTAAGGGAGAGGCTTATTTTTATTGATAGAACATGCCACAGAACTAGACCATGGAGGGAGCAGTATGATAGACTTGAAAAGAGCATTGACTCTGAATAAGAGGTCCTGAATTCAAATAGTGCCTTTGGGCAGCAAGCTTTCTATTTATGACCTTTTGCAATTCATTTGAGCTCCTTAGATCACATTTACTAATTTGCAAAAATGAGAAAGTTGAATAACATGGTTTCTGAGAGCCTTTCCACTTCCAGATCACTTCTACCTAGATCAGTGGTTCCCAACCTTTTATATAAAAACTTATTTATATCTGTATGCATATTTGTGTGTGTGTATACACCCATAAATGTTTGAGGGTGGGGAAGACATAAGAAATGCCAACCTCATGCTTCTTAATAAAATTTCATTTGATTTTTCCCCTTTCTTACCACTCCTCTTGGCCCCTTCAAAGGAAAAAGAAAGATTCAGTATTTATATATAATTTGGCATTAGCCACAACCCTTTAATACTCATATATGGACGTATCTGCATGTGGGCAGACTCGCCTGGAGATGGATGGAGGAGCAGTGTCTCAGTTCCTAAGACCATCAGAAATATGTGTTTTCCAATGGTCTTAGACGACCTCTATGAAAGGGTGGTTTGACTCCAAAAGGGGTCATGGCCCACAGGTTGAGAACAGCTGACCTAGACGTTGTCTAAGGTCACTCCTAGCTTTCTTTTTCTTTTTGTTTTCTCTCTCTCTTTTTTTTTTCTTTTTCTTTTTGGAGGGGGAAGGTAGGGCAATTGGGATTAAATGACTTACCCAAGGTCACACAGCTAGTTTTGTGTTAAGTGTTTGAGGCTAAATTTGAACTGAGGTCCTCCTGACTCCAGGGCCAGTGCTCTATTCACTGCATCACCTAGCCATCACCCCCTCTCCCTCCTGGCTTTCAATATCAGTTCAGGGAGACTTTACTAGCTTTTATCTTTTCTGACAGGAAACAAGAAAAGATGAACACTTTCCTTATGGAGCAATTCTCCTTAAATTTTTGCCTATAGTACTAGAAAAATGTAGCCCCACAAAAGAAAAGAAAAAAGTGTTAGGCTAAGCATTTAATTAAAGACTGCTTGCCTAGGGGAGGTAAGCAAAAATGCAGAGATTTTGAGCAGAGATAAAGCAAGTCCAGTAGTACATAAACACTAAGACTGCCAAACCTCTCAAAGCCAAAGCAGCTTGAGGCCATCTACTGTCAAAGCTGCTAGTAGCTGTAAGGGCTATTTGAGCCCCAGAGTCCTGGAATGAGTGCAACACCTGAAGTAAATACATTATAAGAGTTGCTGACTCCTGCTGTGTAATAGAAAAATCAGTGGACTGGAAATCAGGGAGCCTGGCATCTAATCCCAATTCTGCTGATTATTTGCTATATGTTATTTGAGTCTGTAGTCCCCAGTTTCTATTTTTGTAAAAGTAAAATGAAATTACAAATGTGGGGTTTGGATTAGTTGGTCTCTAAGGTCATCACTCTATCATAAAATTGACAAGGCCCTAAAATGGGGCTTGAGTGGTAAGATTCCCGGGACAGGGAATACTTTGAGCAACACAGTTTTGTGGAAGTATAGTTTTTCTGAGGGAGAATGGTGAGATAAAAACGGAAAACTAGATAAGAATCAGATTGTAGAAGGTCTCCAGTGCCAAAACATTTTATTTTGCAAATAATGGTTGCAATTTGCTAAGGGTACTCAAATTTCTAAGTTCTCTGGTTCCTCCCTCCTCACTCCTTTTACAACACACACTACAGAGGGGATGACTAGTAGGGGAGGGGGTGACTAGTAGGCAGAATTACAGAGTGGAAAGAGCTCTGGACTGAGTGAGAGAATGTGAAATCAAATCTTAGATTTACTGCCACTTACTGTGTGACTTTGGATAAGTCACTCAGTATCACTGGACATCAGTTTCCTCATTGGCAAATTGAGGGGTTGGATCTAAGGACTTATAAATTCCCTTCTGGTGCAAAATCAGTGCTCCTATGATATGTAACATTGGTGATTCACAGTGTCAAGGAAAAAATCAAGTCTGTCCTCTAAAGGAGGCGACTCGTGTATACTTCAAGAACTTATATTTCTGATTAGGAAATTGTAAAAATAGATGCATGTGTTACTCATATACCATGTGTATGGTGACACAAGGGTATCACAAAGTATGACTAGAATACAGAGATGAGAGAGTTCTTTGTGGACTGCAGCAGTCAAAGCAATCCTTGTGGAAGTTGTTAACCTTGAGCTGAGCTCTGAAGAGTGAGTTTGATTTGAGCAAAACTAATATTGGAATTTTTCATAGGAACACTTTCCAGTCTACTCCAGAGGTCACTAACTATCATGTGCAAGGAAATAATTGAAGTGAGATTGAGGGATTTCTCAGCTCTTTACCACAGACTGCAGACAAAACATCAAGACTTATGTCAGCATCAATGAAGATTGAACTGACTGCTTTAACTTTACTTAGAGTGAATTTCCTCTTTTATTTTTTTTTTTTGCCCTTTGGTAGATTTTTGTACATTCTCTGGTTTCTCCCATAGTCTAGCCCTTCAGTAAATTGATGCTTAAGAACATTTCTTTCAACTGTGTTCTATTAGTGGCCACAAGCTGTGCTCTGATACGCTTGGTGACTTTTGAATTGGCTATTCATAATAGGAAAAGTTAGCAGTGACAGAATAATTGGAAGGAAGTAGGGAGACAAATACCACTCAGGAAAAAGAAGTGAAAGTTAGGGCAATGGTTAAGGAAGATGGACAAAAGTCAAATGGAAGGAAAAAAAATAGAGGTCACTTTTAAAAAATGGACCAGTACAGAAAGAAAGAACAGCTAAAGAAAAAAAAAAGGAACTCTCTGGAATTGTGGTCTATAATGTACATAGAGCTGAACTTATATAACAATAACAAAGAAATTAGGTGCAGTTAACCCAGTATTTCCCTTTAAATTTTTCGACCCTTAAATATCACTGTCGTGCAATAGTCACTAATTTTGCTTTTGGAAAACTACATATTTGAGTTCAGCTTTAATAATATGCAAAGGAGAAAGAGGAGAGAAGTAGAATATAAGCTCTTGGCAACTATGTAATGCATTTTTAATGGAAAAACTATTTGCTATAAGCATCTTGTCCAAAGAATAGACTCCTTAAAAACAAAATAGCTAGGATGCACCTTATCTCTTTAATTAGATCTATTTTTTTTACTTTTTTTTTTTTACTTTTTTCTGTCTTTTACTTTGTCTGAGATCAGTACTGCTAATCTTCCTTTTTTTTAGTTCAGCTAAAGCATAATACATTATAGTCTAGACTTTTTCCTTTACTCTGTGTTTATCTCTCTGCTTCTAATATGTTACTTTTAAGCAACATATTGTGGGATTATGGTTTTTAATCCACTTTGCTATCTACTTACATTTTATGGGAGAGTTCACCCCATTCACATTAACAGTTATGATTACCATTTCTTTCTCTCCATCTTATTTCTCCCTTCTTTATGGTTTTCTCTCTCCCTTTTCCCTTTCCCTCCTCACCAGTATTTTGCTTCTGACCACCACCTCCCTCAGTATGCCCTTCCTTCTAATCACTCCCTTCCTTTTTTCCCCCTTTCCCTTCCTACTTCCTACAGAGTAAGCTAGATTTCTGTAACCAATTGAGTGTTTTTGTTATTCCCTCTTTGACCAAATCCAGTGAGAATAATGTTGAAACAACACTTGCCTCCATCCTTTGTTTCCTTCTAGGTCTTTGAGCCTATTCCTGTGATGTAATTTAATCTTTTCTGCCTCTTCCTTTCCTCTTTTCCCAGTACAATCCTTTTTCAAACCCCTTAATTATTTTTTATCACCACATCAAAGTCAACATATATCCATACCCTCTCTTTGTATACCAATTTTAAATGTCATAATAAAGATACAGTTCTAAAGAGTTAAAAATATCATTTTCCCATGTAGGGATATAAACAGCTTAACCTTACTGAATAACATCTTTTATTTTCTTCCCTGTTTACCTTTCTATGCTTCTCTTAAATCTTGTATTTGAAGATCAAATTGTCTGTTCAGTTCTGTTTTGTTTTGTTTTGTTTTCTTACTCAGGAATGATTGAAAGTTCTCTCTTTTATTGAATGTTTCTCTTTTCTGCTGAAAGATTATATTCAACTTTGCTGGATAGTTGATTCTGGGTTGTAATTCAAGATACTTTACCTTCTGGAGCATCATGTTCCAGGCCCTCTGATCTCTTAATGTAGAAGCTAGATCCTGAGTAATCCTGACTGTGGTTCCATGATATTTAAATCATCTCTTTATGGCTGCTTGCAGTATTTCTCTTTGACCTGATAATTCTGGAATTTGGCTATAAAATTCCTCTCAGTTTTCATTTTGGGCTCTTTTTCAGGAGGTGATCAGTGAATTATTTCAATGACCTTCACTCTCTGCTTCTAGTACCTCAGAGTTTTTATTGATAATTACTTGAAAGATGCTGTCCATCTTCTTTTTTTATTGTGGCTTTCAGGTAGTCCAATAATTCTTAAATTATCTCTCCTGAATTTATTTTCCAGGTCAGTTGCTTTTCCTATGAAATATTTTATATTTTCTTCTATTTTTTTCATTCAAATTTTGTTTGACTGGTCCTTGATGTCTTATAGAGACTTGCTTACGACTTCCACTTGCCCATTTCTACTTTTTAAGAAATTTTATTTTTGTCAGTTGGCTTTTATACCTCCTTTTTCATTTGGCCAATTTTACTTTTCAAAGAGTTTTTTTTAGTCAATTTTTGTCCTGCCTTCCTTTTCCAAATAATCAGCTCTCTTTTGCATACTTCTCATTTCTTTTCACAATTTTTCTTCTACCTCTATTATTTGGCTTTTAAAATCCTTCTTGAGTTCAGTTAAGAAGACTTTTCAGGCTTGAGACCAATTCCTATTCCACCATGGGGTTTCAGATACAGGTATATTGATGGTGTTGTCCACTTTTGAGCTTGTATTTTTATCATCCTTATCACCATAACAGTTCTTTAATGGTCAAGGTTCTTTTTGCGTTTTGTTCATGGTGTTTGCTAATACCTTGACTTTTTAAGCTGAGCTCTCCTGATGCATCACAGGGTCACTGTACTAACATTTTTATGCTGGGGGGCAAGGGGCCTGATCACTACTTTTGTGACCAGGGGCCTCAGGTGCTGGCCTCTGCAAGCAGTAAGGGCCTAGCAGCTTTCCTGATGTTTATCTGGGGTCCTTGTAGTGGTGTCTAACATGTGCTAGGTGATGGTTTTCTGCATTTCTATAAGCTACATGACGCATGTGGATGTCT
>JAQQSW010004090.1:0-14527 GCA_028646575.1 Pseudocheirus occidentalis
GGGGCAGCTATGTGGCACAGTGAATAGAGCACCGGCCCTGGAGTCAGGAGGACCTGAGTTCAAATATGGCCTCAGACACTTGACACAAAAACTAGCCTTGTGACCTTGGGCAAGTCACTTAACCCCAACTGCTCTCCAAAAAATAGAAAAATAAAGAAAAAGAAGATATTTCAAAGAGCAAAAGACAAGAAACAAATAGGGAGGAAAAAAACATCTATGGCATTATTACCAAAAAAGTGAGTGACCAAGAAGGCATCCATAAGTAATGATACATTTGACTTCTTTCCTTATCCATACAACATCTTTATGAGAACACATGTATCTTTGATGAAAATATGAGAAGGAAATAGGTAGGCTTTTGCAGATGCCTATATAGCAGACCATATCTTCAAAGATTCTACCATCTTTGAATTAATTATTTTTCAAAAAGCATTTGATTCTTTAGAACAAAGTTTATTTCTAAAATCCTTTACCAGTAATATGTCTCACTTGTAGAAGGGTAGAATGAGAAACTGGATCAGAGAACTCAGCTCACTTGCACTCAGCTTTGCTCATTCTTACCATTGGGATTTCAGGTGAATCACTTACTCTTTATGGAACTATTTCCTCATTCCTTCATGTTCAAGATGAAGATAGGGAGCAGATAATTGGAAATATGTGCCTAGAGCTCTGAGAAGAAGTTGGGAGAAGGGATAGTGATTTGCAAGTCATCTGTATCCAGGTGATAATGAAAGCCATGGGAACAGAAGATCACTAAGGGATAGAGTAGAATGTAGAGAGAAGAGCAAAGACTTAGAACAGAACCCAGGGGAATACATAGGAGAAGCAGGAGAAGGATGAGGAGCTATCAAAAGAAACAGAGCAGTATTTAGAGATAGAAGAATCGTAAGAGAATAGGATCACTGAGGAGAAGGGAGGAGAAGGTATTACATAGAGAGGCAGATGAAGGGGGAAAAGTACTCAATGTATAGTCGGTAGGTTTTGAATCCTAGCTCTATCACACAAGTAATAATAGCTTAGAATATTAATGGGATGAATTTACCCATAAAATGGAAACCAACAGCAGATTGAACATTTGAACTCAACAATATGTTGCTTTCAGGAAATGTGATAAAAATGAGAGATACAGACAAAGATAAAACAAAAGTCTGGAGTAGAAGTTATTATGTTAAAAAAAAGCAGAGGTTGTAATCAAGATCTCAGTTTAATCAAAAGAGAAAACAGGGAAACCACACTATGTCAACAATATTATTCAGTGTTCTTTTAGATCATTTAAAACACTTAGTATAAAATAACCTGAGAATATAACTGCTAAAACAGACACAAGAACTATATGAATATAAACATAAAACACTTTTTATACAAACAAAGCCACATCTAATTAACTGTAATAATGTTTATTATTCTTGGATAGGTAAAGTTAATATAATAAAAAAGTGAGTTTTATCTAACTAATCCATTTATTCAATGTTATCCCAATTAAATTACTAAAAAAAAATTATCTTACCGAGTTAGAAAAAATAAGAACAAAATTCATTTGGAAGAACAAAAGGTCAGGAACTTTGGAATTTCAAAGAAACCAGGGAAAAAAGATGTGAAGGAAGCAGTATCAGTAATATCAGACCTTAAACTATATTATAAGGTTAGAACATTGCTGACATGTAAAGTGTATCATTTTGATTATTTAATTTAAAAATTTCTTGTATAAATTAAACCTATACAGCAAAAAATAGAAGGAATCTAGAAAGTTGAGGGGGAGGGAACTTTCATAGTCTCTCAGATAGAATGTGAGTGGGTTGGAATGTTGCTATGGTATAGGAAATGATTAGCTGGTTGATTTAGAAAAACATGACTTGGACATATGAAGTAAGATGCTATTTACCTTCAGAGAAACTGATGACAAGGGGAAATAAACATAGTACAACCTTATCTATGAGGGTATGAATATATATATATGTGTATGTTGATAGATATCTATGTATATGTGCATATCTGAGTGTGTGTGTGTGTGTGTATCTCCATGTTTAATTGTAGCCTTTTTTTAGGGTGGAGGAGAGGGAAGGGAAAAAATAAAGTAAAAAGTGCACAGCAGAGAACAAAAGAAAACCTAGAAGGAAGCAAAGAAAAGCTGAGTAGCTTTGAAAACATTGTTATTTATTACATAGGTTTTCTTGAAATGGAAATTTATTGTTTTATATTGAATCCTCTCTTATGTTCTGCTGTGGACATGGCAACTTTTTTCTTTTCTCATTTTGTATTTAAGTTTAAAATAAAATTTAAAATTACCAAAAAAAATTATTGTGGAATTTAAGAACTGCTGGGATAATAAAAAAGTAGCCTGATTAAAAACAATTAGACTTAGGCCCAACATCTTATACCATTTATGGCTTGAATATTAAAGATAATATCGTTAAAAATTAGGAGAGAAACAGATCATATAAGTTTCAAAGGTATGGATTAGATATAAAATCTAAACCAAACAAGGGACAGAAACAATTATAAAATATAAAATAATTTTGGTTAAATGGAATTAAATTATTTCTGCATCCAGCCTCAGACACTTAACACTTACTAGCCATGTGACCTTGGGCAAGTCACTTAACCTCAAATGCCCAGACTTCCCCCCTCCAAAAATACAAACAAAAAAATAATAATAAAGTGAATACTAAAAAAAAAATTTATTTTTACACAAATGGAATTAATGTGCCTAGGATAAAAAGTAAGTGTGGAAGGTAATCCTTATATCAAATATATCTTTTTTTTTTTTTGGAGCGGGGATACTCTCCCAAGGTCACACAGCTAGTTAAGTGTCAAGTGTCTGAGGTAAAATTTGAACTCAGGTCCTCCTGACTTCAGGGTTGGTATGCTATTCTCTGTGCCACCTAGCTGCCTCTGTATCAAATATATCTAATAAGGATTTGGTATCAAAGGTACATGAGATTAATAGATAAGACTGAAAATCAATCCCCAATAGACAAGTTGCCAAAGTCCATGCAAAGTTCTCAAAAGAACTGCAGACTATTAACAACCATAAAGAAAGAATGATCCAAATATCTAGTAATAAAAGATATGCAAGTCAAAATAATATTCAAATGAATGGCTAGAAAATTAGAAAAGATGACAAAATATGGGAATAGTCAATGTTGAATGGGTTGTGTTAAGATAGGCACACTAATGTATTGTTGGTGGATATGTGTATTATAACTATTCTAGAAAGTAGTTTGGAATGATGCAAATAAAAATGACTAATATGACCACATTTTTTTCAACCTAGAGATTCTACTGTAAGGCATATGCCTCAAAGAGATCACTGATAAAAAGAATGCTCCATCTACACCAAAATATTTATAGCAGCACTTTTTGTAGTACAAAAGATGATTGGATGGTAAATTTGGGTTGAAAAAACTTCAAAGGAGAGACTACAGAATGATGGTACAGACTGGAAGCATCTGAAAGTGACAATGGGGAGCAGGTATTCTAATTGCCTAACCATGACCATAAGCGAAAATTCAGAGATAAGTAGAAGATAATCCTGTGATATACTCTGCTCTTGTCTAACCACAAGTATTTAACCATTGTATTTAGTTCTGGGCACTGAAGTTTAGTTTAATAAGCCAGAGAGTATTCAGTGGAAGACAGGATGGTAAAGGTCCTTGAGTCTATTCCACATGATAACTAATAGAAATAACTGGAGATATTTAGACTGAAGAAGACAGAATTTAGGAGGGGAAAGTACTCAATGTGGAAGAGGCATCAGATTTATTCTGTTTGTCCCCTGAGGACATGGGGTAGCTAGGTATCACAGTGGATAGAACACCAAGTCTAGAATCAAGACTTGAATTCAAAACTGACCTCAGACACTTACTAGCTGTATGACCCTGGGTAAATTGCTTAATCCTGTTTGCCTCAGTTTCCTCATCTGTCAAATCAGCTGAAAAAGGAAATGGCAAACCATTCC
This sequence comes from Pseudocheirus occidentalis, assembly GCA_028646575.1. Lineage (NCBI taxonomy): Eukaryota > Metazoa > Chordata > Mammalia > Diprotodontia > Pseudocheiridae > Pseudocheirus > Pseudocheirus occidentalis. Next base: position 3,959 of record JAQQSW010004090.1, read on the forward strand.
AGTATCTTTGCCAAGAAAACCCCAAATGGGTTTACAAAGAGTCAGAAATAGTTGAACAACAATAACCCCAGAGGACAGAATTATAAAGCATAGGTAAAAAGTACAAAGGGTGAGAATTTAGACTTGATGTCAGTAAAGCTATCCTAATGGATTTATTTAAAAGTGAAATGGGTTATCTAGGAAACTAGTGAGTTCCTTCTCCCCAGAATTCTTCAAACCAAAGGTTGTATAATCACCTGTCAGATATATTGTATAAATGATGAGTGAGACAAATGGCTTCCAAAGTCCCTTCTAACTCTGAAATGTCTTGAATCTGTGAAAAGGCAGATGGAATGATTCTTATATTTGAAGAAGTAAATTGTGGAAGAAGAATAGATCCATCTTCTCAGCCCTCTCTCTCATGGCATGCATAAGTCAAAATGTACTCTCCGAAAAAGGATTTGTATAGACACCAAATGACCTTCCTACATGTTTAGACTTTGAATGTTGTTCTGCATAGTTATGCTGCCGTTGAGAATATTGTCTAAGTTTTCTTTCCATGACCTTACTTGATTGAGCATGGATATTTTCTATATCCTGTTTATCCTCATTCCTTCATATGTGTCCTTGAGTGTCTTGCTTTTATTTGGAGATTTTCCTTTTTTTTGCTGTGGCTGCAAAGAATAGCACCTTTCCAATATTTTTGTCCTATCCTTCACCTCTCTTGACCTTGTCACAGAATCCTCATCCTTTATACTAAGAATAGACAAGAGAAAGTAGTGTTTGTTCACTGAAAAATCAAGAAGATTAAAAGTTTTCAGAGACTGAAGAAATAAAAAGCCTATAATATAGCCTTTTGCTCAAGAGTTTGGATGTAAAATGTTCATTTTGGAAGGAGATTTATTTGTTTTTATTTCATTTTACCTGCTAACATAATTCATTAATCCAATCCAATTATGTTTCTAAAGATAGTTTTCATACAAACACACACACACACACACGTAGCAACTCTACACTATGCAGACTGTCCTGTGCTGTTTACTAGTGAGGAAACCAAAGCTGTCTCCAAATACAATTTCTTTTTAATGAAAAAAAAATCTATGCAAGGTTTAAAATGAAAGCTTTCCAAGATGCAGCTGCACCATTTGAATCAAAGAACAAAGTGAATATTTTCCATTCTTTTTTCTTTTTTTTTTTTCCAATTGTCCTTTTCTAAATTTATTCTTAACTAGCGAGTTTTCTGTCACTTTCTGGAAAATGCTGTTTTTTTTTCCTAAGCTTTCATTGTTATCCTTTAAAAAAAGAGGTAGTTTGAATTTGTACATAAGGGTGAAGTTCTTTGAAGATTCAGTTTAGGCAATAATATAAATGAAAGGAACACTAATGAAGATGAAGTAAAGATGAGTAATCATAATGTCTAATCTTGGTTCTTGGGCAAAGGTGAAGACATTCACCTTCCTTTTCGTAGTAAGGCAGGATGGCAACAGGTGCAGAATGTTGCATACGGAAGAGATGAGATCACTGTGTTTGATTGTTTTTCTTTACTGTTTTATTTCTTAATTTTTTTTTAATTATAAAAGAGATCTCCTTGTGTATGAAGATAGACCTGGAAATTATTGTAATGTAAAAACAAAAGGCATCAATAAAATTTAGTATTTTTAAAATCCAGTGTAGGGATTTTTCAGTCTCTTATATTCCTGCTTCTCTTAATGATCTGCCTTTGGAGCTGGGATGACATGAGTTCAATGTCACTTTTGACACACTCTCGTTAGGTAGCCTATTTGGTTATTTAACCTCTCAGTGCTCTAGGCAATTCTCTAAGACTATGAAGTTAAGAGTAGATACACAAGTAGAGGCAATTCCTCAGTAGGAGTTTCCTATGCTAATGAAAGCACAGATTTTGCCTTTAGCCCAGGCCACCCTGATCCAGGACACCCAGCTGTAGATGCCATCCACCCACTTCACATCCTCTGTCATTGTATCAGGGCTTTCTCCAGTGCTCTTGAGGCCTTTTCTAGACCAGAAACACTTCCAAGTGTCAACTCCTGCCTCCTTTTTGGATTCTCCCATACTATACCTCAATTTGTTGTGAAGTAGTCCTGTTAAGGTTTCTCAAAACATATCACCACCTAGGTAAGAACCAAGAAGGGCTTTGAACAGTATAAACTTTTGTATCTCTCAACAGGCTTGAACTTGTTTTTCAGTGGTTAGTATATACCCACTTTCTTATTCTTTCCCTATCCCAATGATTCTAAACCCCCAACATGTTGATATCTAAGCCCCATTTTCCATTCCCCACTGTCCATTCCCTTATTTCCATATCCTTCAACCATACCTCCCTCTTCCCAACCCCCACAATGTCCCAGTATCCCACCCCAGATCTCCTGGCTTTTTCCACTCTGTGCTCCAGAGTGCCTATTCTATAATTAACACACTTGTTTTCATCTTGAAATTCTTCCTTTCTCATGCCTTCTCACTGAGACCTGGCTATCTGTGGATGAAACTGATTCCCTGACTACTCTTCCCTGGCTACATTCCCTGCTGTTTGTCCTTTCACTTATTACTCCCCACCCCTTTTCATTGGTCATGGTAGGGGATTCAGAATACTCCTTGCTCCTTAATGCCACTTCCATATTCTCTCCCTACCATCATCACTTACTTTGTGGCCTTTCCTCTTTTGAATCATTTGTTCTAACTTTGTTACCCAATCAAGAATTTAGTAACTCTCATGTCCCAAATGCTAGTACATTCTCATTTCTTCCTCAATGAGTTCAGCGCCTGACTCACAGACCTTTCCTACACTCCAACTGCTGTTCTCATACTAGGGAACTTCAACATACGTACTGACGCTCCTTCAAGTACCCTATCTTCCTACTTCCTCAGTCTACTCAATAATCATAACCTACTCCTTTGCCCTAACTCAACTACATACAGAAATGATCACTCATTCCTTTGATCTCATCATCCCCCACAAATGTTACACTTTTATGTTCATAAACTCCAAACTTTCTTTATTTGATTAAAAGCTTTTATCATTTCAACTTTCCCTCTGCTTTAGACCCCATAATAGTTTTTCACCATGATTTCCAATCTTTCCACTCTGTTTTTTTTTAATCACTAGCTACATACTTCTCTCTTCCCCTCTTCAAACCTTTACTGGACCAATTCAAGTCTACAGTATCCTCTACATTTAAGACCTTTGACCCCTTATCCTTTTTTTTTTACATTTTAATTTTATTATTCAGAAAACATATCCTTTTTATTTACTTTTTTGACTCTGTGCCTGTGCCTTCAACACCTTTACAATGATTTTCTGCTCCTCAATCAGGAAAGCATGCTTGATCCTGTCATGGACACATTTAGCACACATGGAACCTACCATAAGCCCTGCTGACATGCTTTTTTGTCTTTGATAGTCTCGTAAGAACTTTAGGTCTCACTGCACGAACACCTCAAAGTCTTCCTGGGCACACACCACAGGCTGATTTTGGTGCTTTTCCAACTTTCTTGACATAAAGGTAAACAATTCTGTTACCTGGGGTTCATGATAGCCAAGTTTTGTTGGAAGTTGTATTGTAGGACAGCCTTTGGTGGTATGTCAGATGCTGAACCATTTTTAATTTCTTTCAGGTCCGTCACCAGAAGAGGCTTGAACCCTTATCCTAATGGCAAGAATATGCCTTGCCAAACTCCAGCTTTGGACTTTCTCATCATCCAATGTGCCTATTTATGTGCCCCTTCTCCTTGCTGAGGTAAACCCCTCTGTAGGTTACCCTTCATTCCATTCCATCCCATCCCATCCCATCTTCTCCAGTAAACTGTCCCCTCTATCTTCCCCACTGTCAATGATCTTGTCTCTCCATATCTATTGGCTGCTTTCCTGCTGCCTACAAATACATCTCCCCACTGCTCTCTCCATCTTTAAAATATCCTCATTTAAACTGTCCATCCTGACTAGCTATAGTCCGAAATTTCTTCTCCTCTCCATGGCTAAACTCAGTGAAAAAGCTTTCTACATGAAGGCCCCCTATTTCTTTTCCTCTCACTCTCTTCTAAACCTTCAGCAATATAGCTACCTACCTCAACATGCAAATAAAACTGTTCTCTGTAAAGTTGTCAGTGCTCCCTTAATTACCAAACCAAATGTTTTTTTCTCATTCTTTATCCTTCTTAGCCTCCCTACAGCCTTGGCATTGCTGATCATCTATTCTTGGATATTCTCCTCTCTATGTTTTTGAAATACTACTCTCTCTTCGATCTCCTCCCATCTAAATGCTCCTTCTCTGTCTCCTTTGCTGGATCTTAATCCAGCTCAGGCCAACTAACTGTGGGTGTCTCTCAAGGCTGTATTGCAAGCCCTCTTCTTATCATCTTCTATATTATCTTGCTTAGTGAATTCACCAGCTTTCATAATTTTCTAATTATTATTTCTATGCAAAGAATTCCCAGATGTCCAATCCATGTATCTCTCCTGAGTTCCAGTTCTGTATCAACAAATTGTCATTTGTATATCTTGAATTAGATGTGCCATTGGTAACTCAAAGTGTCTAAAACAGAATTCATCTTTCCCCTCAAATCCTCTGCTCTTCCCAACTTCCACTTATTACTGAGAGAGTATACAACTATCTCCCCAGTCACCCAGGTTCATAACCTGGGTGTCATTCTCAAATACTCATTCACATTCATCTCACATATCCAATTTATTGTCAAGCTTTGTCATTTCTACCTTCCCAACACTCCTGTAATACAACCCCTTCTCCTCACTCACCTAGCCCACACCTTGGTTCAGGTGCTCATCTCTTCATGCCTAGAGAATTGTGAAAGTCTTATAGTTGGTCTCCCTGCCTCAAGACTCTCCCCACTCTAAATCATCTTTCACTCAGCCCCTAAGTAATTTTTCTAAAGCACAATTTTAAAATGCATTTTTAAAAATTAAATGTATTTTTTCTCCCACCCTTCATCACATTAAAAAAAAAAAGAAAAATCTTTTGTAACAAACATGCATAGTTAAGTAAAACAAATCCCCTCACTGATTGTGTCTAAAATACAGATTTCTCATTTTACACCCTGAGTTCATCACCTGTCAGAAGTGGAAAGCATGCTTTTTGACATTCATCCTTGGGAATCATGGATTTTTATTGTGCTCATAAGAGTTCTTAACAGATATTATATCCATATTGTTTTCATAGTATTGTATTAATTGTTTTCTTGGATCTGCTCATTTCTTCATCAGTTCATACAAATCTTCAAAATTGTTTTGGATGATGATATAGTACAAATTATTGTGGTTATACTTACTACATTCAGTATCCATTTATATGTCTTATACACACATGCAAGTCAATAATACCTGTCCCTTTGACTTAAGGGTAAAGCATACAAAAGAGTTGCTACTTTAAATTGATTCAGTATACCAAGCATTTATTAAGTACCTACTATGTATCTATCAGGCACTGAGCTAGTAGCTTCAGATACAAAGAAAACATAAGTCAAACTTCCCTTATATCTAAGAGCACAATATTATTCCATTACATTCATATAACATAATTTGTTCAGCCATTCCCCAATTACTGGGCATTCTCTTATTTCCTTTTCTTTTTTTTGCCACCACAAATGGAGCTACAGTATTTTTGTGTATATAGATTTTTTCTTTTTCTTCCTTCCTTTGTTCCTTCCCTCCTTCTTTCCTTCCTTCCTTCCCTCCTTCCTTTCATAATCTCTTAGGTCTAGCAGTGATATAGCTGGGTCAACGGGTTTGCATACATTGCTAGTAACATTTTGTATGTCATTTCAGAATGACTGGACCCTTTCACAGCTCCTCCAACAGTTCATTAATGTGCCTGTTTTTCCACAGGTACTCCAACATTTCTCATTTTCCCTTGTCATCTTTGCCAATGAATATGAGATAGATCCTCAGAATTTCTCTAACTCATGTTTCTCTAGTTATTAGTGATTTGGAACATTTTTTTTCTTATGACTACAATAGCCTAGATTTCTTCCCTTAAGTTCTTAGCCCATTTATTAATCCATACTCCATTCAGTGATTTTCCTAAAGCACAAGTCTGATCATCTCACCTTCAGACTCCACAAACTCCAACAGTCTGAAACTCTAGTAGTTTCAAGATTAAATGCAAAATGCCTATTTAACACTTAAATCCCTTTACAACTTGGTCTTTTCTGAGGCCTGATTGTTCCTTACAGAACACTATATTTTCCTATTTTATGCCTTTTCCTACTGTCCCTCTTCCCTGGAATTCTCTGCTTCCTGCCTTCTTTCAGAACTCAGTTCAAATTTCACTTTCTGCTGGAGCCTAAATATAGGTTGTCTTCCCCATTAGAATGTGAGCCCCTTCAGGACAGGGAAGTTTGACTTATGTTTTCTTTGTATCTGAAGCTACTAGCTCAGTGCCTGATAGATACATAGTAGGTACTTAATAAATGCTTGGTATACTGAATCAATTTAAAGTAGCAACTCTTTTGTATGCTTCACCCTTAAGTCAAAGGGACAGGTATTATTGACTTGCATGCGTGTATTAATATATGCGTATGTGTATGTATATATTTATATTCCCAGGCTTACAGTAGCACTATGCACATCATCAATAATTTGGAGTTAAATTTATTTGAAGTACTAGAGAAATGTTCCTTTTTAATTATTTGGATACTATCACATCCTAGAACCGAAGTCATAGCATTAATATAAGTTCTGTTAAGTTCTATCTGAAAAGCATTTCCTGGGAACCCTTTCAGCTAGTGAATTTTACCGGAAATGTGGGTACATTTTATAATTATTTGTGCTCACAGTTGTGAGAATTAATGTTTTCTTGGCTGTCTTTAATAAACATTCAGATTAACAACTTCAAATGAAAAGAGAATTGCATGTGTTTTAATGATGTTGCTCCCAGGTTGATTTGCATTGACCATGACTGGCACGATGGAATTGGAAAGTTTAAAGGAACTTTTTTATCCTAACTAAAAAAAAAAAAGATTGAATTCAAGGAATTTGGATTTGATACAGAAATGATTGGTTCACAAGACAGCACTTGAGGACTTGTATGGCTGGTTCAGAGTATATCACAGAAGTGCTATGATAGTGACCTTCTTCCTACTGTAAAGAGATCACACAGCAGCTGCAACTAAGTAGAAAAACAAAGTAGCACTAGACATCAGAAGAAGACACACAGAGAGTCATTCACCAGAAGCATCAGTAGATGACAGTGTTATGGAGGACAGGAAGGGGTCTGGGTAGACAGGATAGCTCAGTAGTGGACATGCCAAATTTGCAGCTCCCAGCCTGACAATATCACATATAGCTCTGGTTGGGATAAGGATGAGGAAGCAGTAGGCAGCAGCTTTGAAAGCAGGAAGGAGTTCCAATGGAGACACAATCCTTGGAATGATTCCTACTGTTTCCTACACACACACACACACACACACACACACACACACACACACACACACACACACACACACAGACTCTCCCCAATATGTTCCCTGTATATGTGTACACTATGCATCGGTTCCAGGTTGAACACAGCCAGAGGTGTGCTGCACATTTGTTTTGGATAGCTGAGTTAAGTTTTATAGCTTGGACACAAGCAAATGCTACAAATTGGAGCCTAATTTATTGTTTTGTTGACTGTCCAGTCTAAAGTGAAGGAGACAATAGTAATAAAGGAAATTAAACTTAAAAGTGTGTTATATTTCCCCCCATAAAGAGCCCGTTGTTAAACATTTACCAGCATATCACTGGTTGCAGCCATAAAATTATGAGTTCTCTTGACTTTATGTCTTTTATGTTTCCTTACTTCCAAGCATGTTCTTTCTCCCTTCAGTGGTATGGAAATTTGGGAAATGTGTCACTGTGTGAATGGGATGGGAGCATTTTTTCCTTCTCATTTATTTTGCAATGATATCCTTTGCTCTGAATTAATGTGGGTAGCTAGGTGATACAGTGGATAAGATCACCAGCTTTGAAGTCAGGAACTGACTCATCTTTATGAGTTCAGAACTGGCCTTCAACAGTTATTAGCTGTGTGAGCCTAGGCAGGTCACTTAACCCTGCTTGCCTCAGTTTCTTTATCTATAAAATAAGCTGGAGGAGAAAATGACAAACTACTCCAGTATTTTTGGCAAGAAAACCTCAGTGGGGTCAATGAAAAGTCAGATACAACTAAAAATGACTAAACAACATTATAAATACTAGTATTTACCTATAGACCAACGAATGGGACAAATTAGGACTTTCTTGTTCTAGCCTCAATACCCTATTGCTCACCAGGTAGGAAATCTTTGGTTCTTAAACCTCTGCCTTATACCGTCCTCTTTGGATTTGACTATACCCTTGATTTTAAGCAAGACCTCCCTTCAGACACTGCTCCTGCCTCAGACCTAGTAGTCACCTTGAACAGAATGGCTATCTGGTTTCTGACTTTAGTTTCTACTTCAGACACTGCTATTGTTGACCCTTGCAGTTCTGAGACCTGTATGCCTGGCTACTGATCTCTGCTTGTTCTTGTAAAATTTTGTCCCTTTCCTTATTCCCCAGCCTGTGCCTCAATATTCATCAATCTTTCATCAGCTTAAAAACGGACAGGAACCATCTATGGACCACATTATATAACCATGGCATAGATCCTAATCTACATTAAAGCTTTTTTTTTTTTTGTAGCTTGGATCAGCTAAAATCTGTGTTGATAGAAATAATTTCCTTGAGATTCAATCCCAATTCTAAATAGTGTTCAACATGACTGTGCCCAAGTGCAACTTCTTTTAAGTTTGTATGTGAATGGTCTAACACGGTTATGAAGTCAACTAGATAGATGTATGTCTTCCTTTTTTTAGTAAACAGGAAGACAAACATCCTCCTCTACCCTGTTGATCTAGTTTTCTTTCTGTCTAGACTTAGACCTATTGGTACACAGTACAGAGATGGAACAGACTAGTATTAGTTACAGCAAAACTAAAATGACCCTATTTGGTAGGTACCCTCCAACATAAAGGGTGGTATACAGAGCCTTGAGTCAGGAAGACCCATTTTTTTAAATTTTAAATTGATTTATTTACTTTTAGTTTACAAGATTCAGTTCCACAATCCCTTGAGTTTCAAATTTTCTCCCTCCCTCACCCCTTCCCATAGCAGCTTGCAATCAAGTATAGGATGTGCAAATACTTTCATATTGGACATCAGTCTGGTTGTATAGAAGGGTTGTAATTGATGGAATGAACAATGGGAAAGAGGAAACAAAACCAAACATGGAAAAGAAAGAGAGCATGTAGTTTGCTTTAGTCTCTATTTAAACTCTGTTCTTTCTCGATCTTTCTCTGTATGTAGATGTCTCCTTCCATCCTGAGTCTTTTAGAGTTGTCTTTATAACCTTACATTGCTGAAAAGAGTCCAGTTTATCAAAGCTGGTTGTCACACATACATTGTGTCTGTCGTGTACAAATCTCTTCTGGTTCTGCTCTTCTCACTTAGCTTCAGTTTGTATAAGCCTCTCCAGGTAAATATGAAGTCCTTCTGCTTTTCATTTCTTATAGCACAATAGTATTCCATTACATTCATATACCATAACTTGTTTAGCCATTCCCCATCTGATGGGCATCCCCTTAATTTCCAATTTTTTGCCACCACAAAGAAGAGTTGCAATAAATATTTTTGTACATTGGGTCTTCCTCCCACTTCTATGATCTCTTTGGGATACAACCCTAGAAGTGGTATTACTGGGTGGGAAGACCCATCTTTATGAGTTCCAATCTGGCCTCAGACACTTAGTATATGTGTAATCCTTGACCACTCACTTGACTCTGTTTCCCTCAGTTCGTCATCTATAAAATGAACTAGAGAACGAAAAGGCAAACCACTTCAGTATCTTTGCCATGAAAACCCCAATGGGGTCATGAAGAGTCAGACACACCTGAAACAACTGAATGATGATGGCAACAACTCCAACATTAAAGTGAACAATTCGAAACAATCCCACCTATCAGATGAGTTTGGTGGTGCATTTTCCAGATAATTTATGCTAGTGGGCCACCCACATGCATATAGTTTTAAATAAGACATTTCATGGGGACCACACTGAGGTTTTCCTAATGATTAGGCAATCAGCTGCTGACACTTGTACTTAAATGTAAGAATGTTAATATGGCAGATTTCATACAGATGGAGAGCTTAGGGAGGCAGCTCCCCATGTGTGACATGGAATACTCAACTTCAGCAGTCAATAGGGGAAAGGATAAAGATGAGTTCCTCTCCTTTCCTGCTTTGTCCATGGCTTGTGGTTTACAATAGTTTAGGGAGAACTTACGACTTTCTTTTTTTTTTTAATGTAAATTTTAATTTATTTCTTGGTTATATCATTCATTTCCGCAAGGTTTTGAGTTACAGATTTTCTCCCCTTTTTGTCCCTACCCCCCAGCCCAGAACATTGATCCCACTGTAAGACCCCTCCCACAATCTGTTCCCTTTTATGCCCTCCTCCAACACCTCTCTAGCTTTCTAGCAGGGCAGGGAGCTCCTCCCTGCCCCCATTCCTGTATTATTTCCCAGTTGCATTTAATTGTATAGCTTTAAATACTAGATTCTTG
>JAQQSW010004091.1:0-14527 GCA_028646575.1 Pseudocheirus occidentalis
GAAGGAAGGAAGGAAGGAAGGAAGGAAGGAAGGAAGGAAGGAAGGAAGGAAGGAAGGAAAGAAGGAAGGAAGGAAGGAAGGAAGAAAGGAAGGAAGGAAGGAAGAAAGGAAGGAAGGGAGGGAGGAAGGAAGGAGTGAGTTAAAGAAAGGCTTAAATACAATTTGAGCTCTAAGACTCAGTGCAATGAACATAATTGGAGGGAAGGGGGTTCCATGTAGGATATTTTTAGGATAGGAGCTAGAGGGGTAAGAAAGCTCCAAGGGTCAAAATTACTGGGGTTTAGGGGTCACTGTTTCATTTAAGGACAACCCAATTGTCCCTGTGCTCCCTCTGGAGAACAGCCTCAGAACTGGCCAAATAAAACAGAGGCCAGAGAGGAAGGCCACTGAGAGATTAGAACATTGCCTGTGTTTTCGGATACAGTCACTGCGTTGGTGGTTTCTGCTTTGGTACCTTTCTTTGTCATTGGGGGGGGGGGTCCAATTCCATGCGTGGGGGGGGTGATGAGGGAGGGTAGATATCTAGAAGTGGCTGTGATGTAAAAACAAAGGGCACCAAAGATATTAATTTAAAATAACAAAATTAAATCAGAGGGAGGGAGGGAGAAAGGGAGGGTGCACTCCTCAGGACCACAAGAGGAGTGAATTGCTTCAGCCCAGACACCTTCCTGGGGGCTCTGTCCCTTGTCTTTGCTCAGATACAAAGCAAAGCATCCAAGCCTTTCCCCGGTCATCTTGGGAGATTCATCTAACAAGAGCAAGATCTTCTGAACCCCTATGTACCTATGCCTATGTTTAGCTGGAACCCAGTACACACCCAGTCCATACCCTCAGGAGCTTACAGTCTGGATGGAAAGGCAAGACTCATACACAGGGAATGATTAAAGGATCATCAAAAATAATAGACTTCATGATTTCAAGGCAATCTAATCCAACTCTCTCATTTTACAGATGTAGAAACTGAGACAAGAAGACTTGTCCAAGGTCACATAGACTGCACAGAGCACAGGTAGAATTTTAACCCAGGACCTTTAAATACTACATCATGTAACAAAACAAATACAAACCAAGACCAATGTCGTAGAATTGGAGATGCAGCCCTAAAAGGGACCTCATAAGCCAACTAGTCCAACTCCCTCATTTTGAAGATGAGAAAAATGATCCCAAAGTAGGTGAAATTACTTGCCCAAGGTCACATAGGTAATAGGTATGGTCCCCTGACTCTGGAATCAGGGTTCTTTTCCCTGTATCGCAGTCCTGTCAATGGGAGCAGCAGGCAAGATAATAGTAGTGAAATAAAAGTAGGGGGATAATAGGACAAAGTCAGGCATAAACTAGAAAAATCCCTCGAACAGACACACGAATGAGGGGTAAAACTGTAAAATGTGCGATTATACATCTGAAGGTCCATGCTTCCTTCTTTAAAAGCATGGGAGCCTATGATCCTCCCAGCTCCTCGCCCAGCCCCCACATCCCCCAGGGGGTTGGAGTTGCATCCCCCAGGTGGGCCTCTCCCTCCCAGGACTACTTGGCTGGCAGCCACAGTGGCAGCTGGAGAAGAAGCAGATGGCAACTACTGCTTCTCAGACGGTATGTGGTGCGTGTTGTCGTGTTTCTTTTTTTTTCCTTAGTTTCATGGCTTCTTTTTCTTTTCTAAAAATCCCCAGAAAGGATAACTTCCCACTAGGGTGGGGGTGGGGGTGCCTAGAAAGAGGCCCAGTGTGAAAATCCTAGAACACAGGCTTGCCTCCCATTCCTTGTACAGGGAGGGGAGCCCATGTGAGGGTAAGGACATCTGGGCTAGGACCTCCTTGAAACACTGGAAAACCAAAGGGTTGGATCACACTTCTTTGATCTTCTAGGCTGTCTTGACGATTTCAGTAGACCTGGGGTATCATCCACGAGGACCCTCTCTCCATTAACACAAAGAGGATGCCTTCTTATCCTGTGTGACTCACGTATTTTTCCTCTCATAAGACCTCCGCAGAGAGGCGGCCAACATTACATGGGTAGCAGAACAGCACATGGGCTATTCATCCATGACACAGTGAAAAGGGTCCTAGAACTAGGGTCAGGGGGTCTAGGTTCAAGTCTACTTCCATAGCTGACTGTATAACCTTAGGAAGATCACTTAACCTCCATGCATGTTTCCTCGACTATAAAAGGAAGGGGCTAGACTAGATGGCTTCTGAGGTTTCTTTCTAGATCTAAATCTGTCATCTAAGATCCATTATCCCTCAATTTCATGACCAGCCTGCATCCATTTCCAGTCTTGCATTTCTTTGTCATATTTTGCGCAGCCCATCTAACTGAGACTCAGACTAGAGATTTTCAAGATCACACAGCTAGTAGCATCAGGGACAGGATATATCTATCTGGTAAAGAAGTTCTGGTGGGGCACCTGAGGGCCAGAATCTATTTGGGGAGGAGACTGAGGAGACAATCTGAGGACGTATTTCAGGATTATCCTTTCTTTTGTAAATAATAAATCCTTACTAAGAAAAATAAATCACGGAGGGAGAGCCAAGATGGCGAGTGAGTCAGCGTTTTGGTGTAGTTCTCCCAGCATTCTGCCTAGAAAAAGTGCCAGATGGAATTCTGAGGAGGAAAGCCAAGAAAAAGTCACAGTGAGTCATTTTTCCAGTCCAGGGCAGTTTAGGAAAACAGAGAGGTCTTTGGACATTGTAGTGGGAGTTGGCCAGAAAGTCCAGCAATAGAGAAGGAGCCAAGACAGAGTACCAGGGCAAAAAGAGACCAGGAGACCCCTGAACTAGCACTGGGAGCAAGAATAGGTGCCATCTGTCACCTGTTACCCTGTTGCATGTCACAAATCCAGGGCAGAGAGGAGCTGTTACAATTCAGCACAGATCCCTAGCTGAGCGCTGAGCACAAAACAAATTCCAGAAACTCAGCTGTGTGGCTCTAAGCCCAGGAGCAGAGTGGCGATTCAATTCTAATTTTTAGCCCAGCACATAAGCCTGCAGTGGAAAAACCAGGGAAGAAGACCAAGATCAGTGAGAAACCAACAGTTCAATCACTCTGAACCTGCAGAACTTCCCAGCAGGCTAACAGTGACTGAGTCCAACAATAGTCTACTAAAACTCAATCACACACAATTTAATAGACTCAAACCTGTGAGAGGAATTTGCAGAGCTCAGACCAGGAGAGCAGTGAACAGATCTCTCCCTGGATCATAACATTCTGGAGGAACTGAAAACTTGCAGGCCCTCCGAGTGAACGGTGAAAGCAGGAGAAACTCATGCCAGATACTCCTTTCTCCAAAAGTTAGCAGAGCCCAACACTAACATAAAGCCCAAAGCTAAAAAGTAGGCTTGAGGGGGCAGCTAGGTGGCGCAGTGAATAGAGCACCGGCCCTGGAGTCAGGAGTACCTGAGTTCAAATCCAGCCTCAGACACTTAACACAAAAAACTAGCCGTGTGACCTTGGGCAAGTCACTTAACCCCAACTGCCCTCCAAAAAGCAAAAAAAAAAAAAGTGGGCTTGAAGAACAAGCAAACAAACAAACAAAAAAAAAAGAAACTGACCATAAAGAGCTACTTTAGTGAAAAGGAAGCTCAAGACACAAACACAGAAGAAGGAAATGACCTGAAAATATCTACAAAGCATAAAGAAAATGTAGATTGGACTTAAGCCCAAGAAGAATTCTTAGAAGAGCTAAAGAAATTTTTTTTTAAAAAAGCAAAAATGTATTTTTAAAAACCAAATAAGAGCAGTATAGGAAAAAAAAAGAGGTGCAAAACCTTACTGAAGAAAATAGCTCCTTAAAAACTAGAAGTGATCAAATGGAAATTAATGACCCCATAAGACATAAAAAAAAATAAAAACAAAGTCATAAGACTGAAAAGAGAAGAAAATGTGAATTATCAGATAGGAAAAACAACTTACCTGGAAAATATATTGAAGAGAGATCATTTAAGAATTATTGGACTAAAAAAAAAAAGAATTATTGGACTACCTGAAAGCTGTGAACGAAAAAAAAAGAACCTAGACATCATTTTTTCAAGAATTATACAGGAAAACTGTCCAGCTATCTAGAAACCAGAAGGCAAAATAGAAACTGAAAAAGTCCACTAGTCACCTCCTGAAATAAATCACAAAATGAAAATTCCCAAGAATATTGTAGCCAAAATCCAGAACTCCCAGGTCAAGGAGAAAATATAGCAAGCAATCAGAAAGAAATAATCAAGTACTATGTAACTACAATCAAGATCACACAAGATTTATTAGCAACCTCTATAAAGAAACATAAGACTTGGAATATGATATTCCAGAAGACAAACAATCTAGGATTTCAATCAAAAAATAACCTAATCAGAAAAACTGAGGGTGCTGGGGAAATGGATGTTTAATGAAATAGGGAACTTTCAAGCTGAAATGGCTAAAACTAAATAGCAAATTTGGCATTCAAATGCAATATTCAAGAGAAGCATTTAAAAAGTAAATGGGCCACATGAATAGAGCACCAGTCCTGGAGTCAGGAGGACCTAAATTCAAATCTGGCCTCAGACACTTAACACTTACCAGCCATGTGACTTTGGGCAAGTCAGTCACTCAACCCCAGTTGCCCTGCCCTCCCACTCCAAAAAGCAAAAAAAAAAAAGTAAATAGGAATGAAAAATTATAAGGGACTAAAAAAATGTTAAACCATTTACATTATTATACAGGAAGATGATGCATGCAACTTTGCAGAATTTTATCAAGACTAGGAGCCTTAGAGGGAGTCTAATTAGACATAGAGCCTGGGTGCAAGTCTGTTATGTTTGGATGATCTCAAAAGAAGAATGGGAGGTGAGGGAAGAGGAATGCACTGGGAAAGAGAGGGAGAACAGGGAAGAATGGAGAAAATTATCTTGTAAATGGGATATGCAAGGAAGAGTTTATACAATGGAGAGGACATGGGAGGAAGTAGGCAACATCTGAACCTCACTCTCACCTAAACTGTTTCAAGGAGGGAAGAAAACACATACATAGTCAGGTACAGAATGTAATATTATCCAACAGGGAAGTAGGAGGGAAAGAAGATAAGGGAAGGATGGGGAGGATAAAAAGGAGAATGGTTAAGTAACAGGTAGTGGCCAAAAGCAAAACAGAAATTGAAAATCAAATAAAATTGACTTTAAAAAATTAAAATATATTACTTTTGGTTCAGGAACCTGGAAAGAAAAAAGAATGCATGACCATAAGAAGAAGTTATCTGATGGTGACCATTTTGAGAGTACAGAAACAGTTGGAACTTGAACAAGATAAGGGGACCTTGCAGGTAGGAATCAGTCATATTAAGATCCACCAGAAGCATGTTCTGTTGTCCTGATTCCTCTGGATCCTATGAGTTCTCATCACCTCTGCTAAGGTCCTCTTTTGCCTTCCAAGCTTTCCTTCCTCCTTTTTTTCTTTCCTCCATCCCTTCTCTGGCATTCAGCTTCTCCACTCCTCTTGCATAGTGTAGGGCACCTATCGAACACCCCATGTAGCAGTGGCTCCTTCTGGCTCCATGTTCTGTCATCTCTCCAAGCCAGAGGCCCAAATTAACCATACAACCTTCACTCAAGCCCTGAAGAACATATGGGAGATAATAATAATAAAAATAAGCCATCTTCTTAATTAATTTATTAATGTAATTAAAGAAAGGTAAGTACATCAGTGTAGACTACATTAGAGTTAATTTGGACAGACAATTAACTGCACTCATTAACTCATGCTGATTGCCACAGATGTTGACTTGTGAAAACCCAAAGGTCATTAGTGAGTGACCCTGGTTCAGTTTCTCTGATGTCTTTGCCAGCCTGAGATGCATGACCCCATTCTACAACTGTTGGACATAGGAATGGACAGAGCCTGGTTCCTTTCCTTTGTTCTACCCCATCAACATTCTCTTGCCTTGGGTCACCTTCCTTCGAGGTCTTGATTTCTCCCAAGGTTAACGTGATATATTAATCTGGTAACGGCCACACGAATTGGACACCCTGACAGGTAGTGATTGCATTTTAGAATCTTAGAACATGGGTGGCAGAGATAGAAAGGACCTTTGAACATGTATCAAAGCTGGAAGAGGGGTCCTGGAGAATGGATTATAAAATGTCAGAGCTGGAAAGGAATTTGGAGATCATTGAAAACAACTCCTTCATTTTACAAAAGAAGAAACTGAGACACATACCCCCCAACAGACAAGTGACTTGCTCAAAGTCACACAACCAGCAACTTGTACATGCTTATAGGTCAGTCCTAGGTTGGTGCCCCTGTCCTCTACAAGGGGGAGGTGGGAGACAGACAGAGAGAGACAGAGAGAGAGAGACAGAGAGAGACAGAGAGAGAGAGAGAGAGAGAGAGAGAGAGAGAGAGAGAGAGAGAGAGAGAGGGAGGGAGGGAGGGAGAGAGAGAGAGAGGAAATAAGCATTTTTTTCTTCTTTTTTTTTTTGGAGGGCAATTGGGGTTAGGTGACTTGCCCAAAGTCACAGGGCTAGTGTGTCAAGTGTCTGAGGTCAGATTTGAACTCAGGTCCTCCTGACTCCAGGGCTGGTGCTCTACTCTCTGTACTGCCTGGCAGCCCCAGAAATAAGTACTTATGGAATGCCTACTATGTGCCAGGTTCTGAACTAAGTGCTTTACACAGAATATCTCATTAGAGAGGTGAATCTTAGACAAAAAAGTCTAACTTCCACCAAAGTATAGCCTTCAATAAACCCAGTCTAAGTAAGTTTTAGTCTTACTAAAAAAATGCTATAAATTGTTTTCTATGTTTTCCCCTCTCCACCAAACCCCTACCAGGTTTCTGCTTTCAATCTTTCAAGTATAGACCTGCTTATACACAGACTTAAATACAAGGAGTAGGGGTGTATGTTGGAATGGTGAAGAAACTGGTATCTGGCTCTAGTTAATTAATAAACGCATTTGCAACTTTGCAGGATCAGAAGGGGATGTTTTCACACCTATTACAGCTTCCATCTCTATTTCCCAACTTATCACAGGTAAAATCTACATCCTTACAAATTGTTTCTCTCACAGTAGAACTCCAAGCTGAAATGTTTCCAGGAATTGGGGAACTTGGTCTTCAAAGCTAAAGCAAATCCAGGAGAGCCTTTAGTTAGACACCAGGAGGGAGTAAGAAAAAGAGTTACACCATCTCTGTTGCTGAGAAGAAGTGGAGAATAAATTCAAAAGTCATATTATGTGTCTCCTTCCTACCTAGTCTCTACCAGGATCAAGGGTGCACAGACTGAAGGGACTACAGATCAGCCTAAAGACGGTGTAGTACAGTGGACAAAGTGACAGATTTGCTGTCAGGAAAACAGTTTGAATCCCCCACCTCAGACACTTATTAGCTAGTGTGACCCTGAGCAAGTCAATCAATCAGTAAACATTTACTAAGCCCCTCCTATGTACTAGGCACTGTGCTAAGTGCTAAGGATACAAGAAGAGGCAAAAGGCATTTCCTGCCCTCAAATAGCTTACAATCTAATGGGGGAGACAACTTACAAACAAATATAGAGATAGATGATATAGATAGAGATATAGATAGAGATATGGATATGGATGTGGATGTGGATGTGGATGTGGATGTGGATGTGGATGTGAATGTGGATGTGGATGTGGCTGTAGATGTAGATATAGATACAGATACAGATCACATATCTTCCTAATTCCACAACCCTTTAATACTCATATGTGGGCACATCTGCATGTGGAAGGACCTGCATGGAGACAGATAGAGGAGCGGTGTCTCAGTTCCTAAGACCATCAGAAATATGTGTTTTCTGATGATCTTAGGTGACCCCTGTGACCTCTGTGAAAGGGTGATTCAAAAAGGGGTCACGACCCACAGGTTGAGAACCACTGATATCGATGATATGGATATATACACATACACACACATATATACATATATATATATATATATAATAAAGCATGCCATATACAGGATAAGTAAGAAGTCATTAACAGAAGGAAGGCACTGGAATTAAATGGGGGGGGTGGTAAAGGCTTCCTATAGCAGGTGGAATATTAGGTGGGGCTCAAAGAAAGCCAGGGAAGTCCCATAGTCAGAATGGAAGAGGGAGGGCAGCCTGAGAAAATACCTGGAGCTGAGAGGTGGAGTGTTTTCTTCATGGAACAACCAGAAGGACAGTGTCATTCTGTCAAAGAGTCCATGCTGGGGATTAAGGTGTAAGAAAACTGGAAAAATAAGAAGGGATTGGGTTTTGAAGGACTAAGAATGCCAAAGAGAATATTTTGTTATCTGTTCCTGGAGGTAAAAGGAAGCCAGTGGAGTTTATTGGGGGAGGGGGAGGAATGACACAATCTGACCTTTGTTTTAGGAAAATCACTTTAGTGGCTGACTGGAAGATGGATTGGAATAGGGAGAAACCTGAGGCAGACAGACCCATTGTCATTGTCCAGACATGAAGTGGTGAGGGCTTCTCCCATCTCCTCCATCACCAGGGTAGTGGCAGTGTTAGAGAGGGAAAAGGGGATGTATTGGAGAGATGCTGGAAAGGCAGCTCCTGCCTTGGCAACAGATTAAATATGGGGAGACAGAGACAGCAAGAAATCCATGATGACTCCTATGTTTCAAGCTTAAGGGACCAGGAGGGTAGTCTTTTCCTTAACAGTAATAGGGAAGGTAGGAGCCTTGAGAGGAAGGGTTTAGAGGAAAAGATACTGAGTTCTATTTTGGACATATTGAGTTTAAGATGTCTACCAGACATCCAGGTCAAGATGTCTTAAAGATAGAGATTTGAGTTTAGAGGCTAGCAGAGACTTTGGGACAGGATAAATAGATTTGAGAATCATCAGCATAGAAATGGTAATTAAATCCATGAGAGCTAATGAGATCATCAGGTGAAGTTGTATGGATCAAGAAGAAAAGAGAACCCAGGACAGAACCCTAAGGGAAGCCTATGGTTAGAAGGTACGATCTGAAGAGGGGATCCAGCCAAGGAAACAGAGAAGGAGCAGTCAGATAGGTGGGAAGAGAACCAGGAGTGAGTAGTGTCCTGAAAACCTAGAGAGAAAAGAGCATCAAGGAGGAGAAGGTGATCAACAGAGTCAAAGGCTTCAGAGAAGTCAAGGAGAATGAAGATGGAGAAAAGATCACTGGATGTGAGGACTAAAAGATCATTAGTAGCTGTAGAGAGAGGAATTTTGGTAAATTGATAACATCCAAAGCCAAATTGTGATGGGCTAAATAGAGAGTAAGAGGAGAGAAAGTGGAGGTACCTATTGTAGATGGCCTTTTTGAGTTTGGCAACTAAGGGCAGAAGAGCTATAGGATGAGAGTGGTGTCGGAAAGACCCGGGGAAGGTTTCTTAGGGCATGTTTGTAGGCAGCAGGAAATGAGCCAGTAGACAAGGAGAGATCATTTAACTTCTTTGAGCTCATCAGTTTCCTCATCTGTAAAACAGAAGAAAAATAGCACCTGTTTCACAGACTTCTTGAGAAAATCGAATAAGTTAATGTGTGCCCAGACACGTTTGGTATGTGAGCTGCCCCTCTCAGCTTCTGATGCAGGTCCAGCGATGAGAGCACTGACCTCTGGTCCTAAATCCATAACTATCTGCTCATATGACCTTTGTGGCATCATTTAATCTTTCTGACCCTCAGTTTCCTAACATTTAAAATAAGGGGATTGGACTAACATATTTCTAAGATCCCTTCTAACTTTCAACACTATGATTCTGTGTCTCTCTGACTGAGCCTCAGTTACTTAATCTGTCAAATGAGAATGATGACAACCCCTGCCCTGCTTCAGGGTTATTGTGAGGATCAAAGGGGGCAAGAAATATGTCGGCATCTTATTTTTAAATTTGTTTTTATTATTTAAAAAGCACTGAATGTATGTAAGGCATTGTTATGGGTTCACCTGGGGATATTTACAGAGTATTGTTACATTTATTTATGTACCATTGTTGTTGTCGTTGTTATTGTTATCATCATTATTATTACTTAATATGGTCCTGGTCCTAATGGAAAATGGGATAGCAGCTACGTGATATAATGGATAAAGCACAGGGCCTAGAGTCAGGAAAGACCCGAGTTCAAATCCTGCCTCAGATACTAGCTGTGTAACCCTAGGCAAGTCAACCTCTGTCTGTCTCATTTTCAACACCTGTGAAATGGGGTTACTAACAGCACCAACCTCCCAGGGCTGGTGTGAGGATAAAATATTTGTAAAGTATTTTGCACATCTTAAAGTGCTATATAGTTATTAGCTACAATCATTGAAGGAGAAAAGCATTGAGGAGAACAGAATCAGAGCCAGGGTATAGCTTCTAATGGCTTCCTCGTTCCTGCCCTATTCTCCACAAGTGTAAATATGACCCTAGTCATCCCTGCAGTGAGGTGGGGAACAGTCTGGGGATCTGTTGACTCCCCCAATTAACTAAGGGAAAGGTTGGGGAACCATCTGTTCAGGACATGGAGGTGGGGGCTTGGTCTTCAAAGCTGAAGCAATACCAAGAGAGACTTTAGACTACAAGAGGGGGTGAGGAAAGAAAGTTATAGCACTTCTGCTGCTGAGAGGGGAGCTGAGAACAAGCTTAAATGACATACGACGTGGCTTCTGCATATCTGGCTTCTGCTAGGCTCAGGTGGAATGTGAGCAAGATAGCAAAGGGTGCAGAGGAGGGTCGTTGTTGGGGTTCTGAACTTAGATGATTAGAGGAATGATGCTCCCTCTATTCGAAAATAGGGAAATTCAAAGGATGGACAAGTTTAGAGAGAAAGAGAATCGGTTCAGTTTATTTATTTATTTATTATATTTTGAACTTAAGAAATGAAAAAATCATTTCCATAACATAGTAGAATAGAAAAAAGATGATTGCATAAGAAACTGCAGATCTATTATGTACAACTTGCTATTCCTTTTAAATATATAATATACTTATCATTTAAAATTTCTTTTTTTGGCAAAACTTTGTAAATATTGTATCTGTTTTGACCTTTATCTTGGTAAATGGTGCAAGATTCTGGTATATGCCCAAGTTTCTGCCACACTGCTTTCCAACTTTCCCAACACTTTTTTACCAAATAATGAATTCTTATACCCAAAACTTAAGTCTTTACACTTGTCAAATGCACAGTTACTATAGTTATTTGCTTCTGTAAATTATATGTCTAGTCTGTTCCATTAATCTACCTTTCTGTTTGTTAGCCAGTGCCAGATAGTTTTGATAATTACTACCTTATAATATAGTTTAAGATCCAGTGCTACTAAAGCTCCTTTCTTTATATTTTTTCATTAGTTTCTTTGATATCCTTGACCTTTTGTTGTTCCAAATAAATTGTTATTTTTTTCTAACTCGGTAAAATAATGATTTGGTAATTTAATTGGGATTGCATTGAATATATAGTCTAGTTTAGGTAAAATTGTCATTTTTATTATATTGATCCTACCTATCCATGAACAATTAATATTTTCCAATTATTTAGATATTATTTTATTTGTATAAAAAA
The DNA here is from genome assembly GCA_028646575.1 of Pseudocheirus occidentalis. Taxonomy (NCBI): domain Eukaryota; kingdom Metazoa; phylum Chordata; class Mammalia; order Diprotodontia; family Pseudocheiridae; genus Pseudocheirus; species Pseudocheirus occidentalis. Next base: position 11,470 of record JAQQSW010004091.1, read on the forward strand.
AAATTTTAATTATTTTGTTCATATGATTCCTGGGTTTGTTTTGGCAGGTGTACTACCAGTACTTAATACTATCTAGAGTTATTTTAAATGGATTATCTCTTACTATTTCTTCTTGCAGGGCTTTCTTTGTGTCATATAGAAATGCTGATGATTTATATGGATTTACTTTATATCCTGCTACTTTGCAAAAATTTATAATTGTTTCAACTAACTTTTAAGTTGAGTCTTTGGGATTTTCCAAGTATATCACCATATCATCTGTAAAGAGAAACAGTATTATTATCTCAATTCCTATTCTGATTCCTTCTATTTCTTTTTCTTCCCTTATTGCTATTGCTAGGATTTTGGTGGGCATCCTTGTTTCACACCTGGCTTTAATGTGAAGGCTTCTAGCCCCGTTAAAAATAGTGCTTGCTCGTGGTTTTAGGTAAATGCTTTTTATCAATTTAAGGAAAGATACCTTTATATCTACACTTTCAAGTGCTTTCATAGAAATTAGTATTGTACTTTATCAAAAGTTTTTTCTGCATTTATTTATATGATAATATGACTTTGTGACTTTTATTACTGATATACTCAATTGTATTAATAATTTTCTTTATGTTAAACCACACTTGCATTCCTGGTATAAATCCCACTTGACATTCTTTTCACAATTTTCTTGATTTTCTTGTATTGCTTTTATTTTTTCTTAATTTTTCCTTGATCTCTCTTATTTGATTTTTGAAGTTCTTTTAAAATTCTTCCAAGAACTCTTTTTGGGTTTGTGACCATTGTTTTAGAAATATTGAGTTTGATATGCCTATAGATCATGCAGATGTAGATATCCATTCAGCAGTTAGAGATACAAGACTGTAGCTTAGGAGAGAGATAAGTGATGGATATGTAGATTTATAGTTGAGACCTGATGAGATCACTGAAAGAGAGAGAGTGAAACAGACAGAAAAACAGACATGGAGAGAGAAAAGAACAGAGGTAGAGATAAAGACAAAGACAGAGAGAAACAGAGAGGAAATGAGAGAGACTGAGAAATAAAGAGGGGGAAGGAGGGAAGATAGGGGAGAGAAGGGAAAGGAAGAAGGGAAAAGGAAAGGGGGGAGGGGAATGGAGGGAAAAGGAGGGGAGGTGTAAAGCACAAACAGCTTTCCAGTGGACTCTCCATGCAGTTACTATTCCACACTGAAGCTCACAGTGTCCAATACACCTTAAATCCTTCATAGTCTCTATTCCCGGGAAGTCAAGGCTTAACAAAGCTAAAAACAGAAAAAGTACAGATACCACAGTCGTGCTTCCTCTGGCAGCTCCAGCTGGCCCTCGAAAATCCTCAATAGCTCCTCGGCAGCTCCTTGGCAGCTCCATCTGGCCCTTGGAAGTCTTCAACAGCTCCATTATCAAAATCAAAATCACTTTCTCCACAGAAGTTTCAGTCCAGCAGCAGCAGCCGAGCCTTCATGTGCTCATTCCAAGAAGTTCTGACTTTCCCAGCTGGGGGTTTTCCTTATATATAGTATTGCTCCTCCCTGTTCAGCCCGTTCCTGTTATGTCAGCAACAGGGGTTCATACCTTCTGTTTCTTTAACAGAGGTTTAATTTGAAACTAGGTGCTAAGTACCTGTCAGCTTAGCAATACAAAGGGATCTCCAAATTTCATTACCATTACTGGAGGAGAAGGGAGGGGAGGGGAGAGGAGAGGCAGGAAGGAATGAGATAGACAAAAAGAGAAAATAAGACAAGAGAGAGAGCCATCCAGCCCTTTCACTGTGCCCTCCAGAATGCCCATTGTATAGGCAACAAACTTTCCTCTCTTACTCCTTTTATCTATTAGTTCTTATTGAAACCTCTGGCTTCCCCCCTGATGATGCATTCTCCCTGGTCAGTCTTTCCAGTACTGACTACATCTTCACTCATTCTCTTTGGTTCACTGGTCAAGGCAGGAGAGTTGGAATATTCCTTGCCCTTCATTGCCACTTCTAGGTTCTCTCCATTCCTCTATCACTCAGTAAATTCTCTGCTTTTGAAGCTCATAATACCATCCACCATCCAATCAAAATTTTGATAACTGTCATCTACAGACCCCTATGGTCACTCCCCTTCCTTCCTCAATGAATTCAGTACTTGGCTCACAATATTTCTCTCCTCCCCAACTCTTGCCCTCATACTACGGGACTTCAACATACATATGGATTCTGCCTAAAATGCCCTCACTACTCAGTTCCTCAACCTACTCACCTCCTGTGGGCTATTTTTCCACCCCACTTCAGTCATACACAAAAATAATCATACCCTTAATCTTGCCATCACACACAAATGTATCACTTCTGTGTTCAAGAATTCCAAAATCTCCTTATTTTACATAATCTATTGGCCTTTCACCTCTTCCTCTGCCTTCCCTTACAAAACCCCACTCTATGACCTCTCATCCCTTCACCTTTAATTCTCTCCCGGGTCATCTCCTCTACACTTGCCAATCTCTCCTTTTCTCCTCATCTTGACCCCTTGGTGAACTGATTCAACTCTACACTGTTCTCCTCTCTTGAATCTCTAGGACTTTTATCATATTTCCAATTACATCCAGCCAAGCCTCAGCCTTGAATCTCTCCCACCATTCATCACCTTCACTCCTACACACATGATGCTGAATGAAAGTAGAGAAAATCACACAACCACTTTGACTGGGTCTGCTACAAGTTTGTGATACACAACCCCAACTGGGCCCTCACCACTACTAACTCCTTTATCAACTTACTAACCCTCTCTGAACAGCAGCTCTTCCAAAATGTCTCATCCCTCCTCAAACCTCCTGTGGCTCCACTTCCTCCCACTCTCTCAGTTGAGAACCTTATCTCATATTTTACAGAAAAAAAATGAGGCCATTCGTGAACTCCCTCTCCTTCCTCTTCCTCATCTCCTATCATTCAGGTGCCTTCCCCCACTTCCTCCTCCATCACTCCTGTCTCCCATGATGAAGTGGCCAACTCCCTACTAAGACTAATCCCAGCATATAGCCCAGTGCCTTACACATAGTAGGTGCTTAATAAATGTTTGCTCATTGACCAAAG
>JAQQSW010004092.1:0-14527 GCA_028646575.1 Pseudocheirus occidentalis
TCCTCTTCCTCATGTTGGCCAGGCAATTAATTGTTTTTTTTTTTTTAGCTCTCTGAAACTCTGCTTCCAAGGGGGGAAGCTCTGTTCCAAATTGCTGGGATTTTCCCAACTGCCGGAGCTATTAGGGGGGTGTTGCAAGTCTCCCCAGCTTTGGCTTGCTGAAAGTGCACCCCAGGACCACCACCCAAGACCACGATCTGGATCCAGGACGCTCAATGCAAGAGCACTTGGCCCTGATCAATTGATTTAGCTCCCCTGCGGAGTCCACAGGCCAGGGGCTCTGAAGCAGCCTGGTGGGTGCTGCGCGGGTTCCAGCAGTTCCCTTCCCCCACTGCTTCCTTGCCCCGGGGGCAGATTGGCCAAACTGCTTTACCACCCCAAAATTAAATGTCAAAGTTTCACTTTCACTAACGGGTCTCTGAGGATTTGAAGATTCCCTTAGGCAGGTGCTTTAGGTTTTCTTTGAAGTAGAAGCTTGGGAAGTTCACTCCTCCAGGCCGCCCTGGGGCCTAGCATGGCTGGGGCTGCAGCTTTGGGCTGGCTGGGTCTCTGCTCCCCTGCGGTGTGAGCTGCCCCTCTCCCGTCCCTCTTACCCACGCCTTGGCAGATGTGGAGGTGCTGGAGGCTGTAGATCTCTCCTGCAGACTGGCTCTGGTGCCCGCTCGGCCCAGCTCAGCCAGGCTACTTCCCACTACCTGGGCCTGGCCACAGTCTTGGCTTCGGCTCTTCCAGCCTCCGTTTCCAGCTGCTGCGATGATCCCCTGCTGCCGAGCTGCCTTCAGTGAGAGATGTGTTCTCTGTATTTTTGTGTGAGTCTGAGAGTCCTAGACTTTATCTGGGCTCATAATTTCCTGGGTGTTTAGGGTGGTGGTGTGGGAGCTGTGGGACCTTGCTGCTTCTATGCCACCATCTTGGCTCCGCTGACAGTTCATATGTGTGACGACCAGCTTTGAAAAACTGGACTCTTCTCAGCAAGCATAGTTAAAAGACAACTTTACAAGTCTCAGGATGGAAGGAGATGTCCTTGCTTTCACTCTTTTACCCCACTGCTCCTCCAAAAAGTGCCGGTCACTTCAGCAGAAATATTCTGGTCATTGGAGAGTAGGACTGGCTTGGCAAATTCTATCATCTGTGTCTTCTGCAGCCCTTAGTTCTTCTGGGGTGGGGAGGAAGAACCATGGTTTTGTATTCTGTTTATCAGTTCGTTCTCTGGTGGCAGACGTCTGTCGTCATAAGTCCTTTGTAGTTAATTTGGGTATGGAGGGCTCAGTTCAGAGGTGGGACCCTGGGCAAGTCACTTAACACTGTTGGCCTCAGTTTCCTCATCTGGAAAATGGGCTCCTGTCAGCCTTGGCATCACCCCCTCTCAGATCTGTTTTTTCTCTCGTCTCCCTCCTGCCAGCCGCAGGGCCTGGAGGAAGTGGGGACTGGGTCAGGGGGAACAAGGATATCTCTCGGAGGTCCACCTTGGAAAAGCCAGGAGAGCCTGTCTAGTCCTATAATTCTTAAAGTATCTTTCTTCAGTCTGTTTTACAGGTCAGCATATGTTTTCTTTTCTTTTTTTTATTCTTTTGACTTTGTTTAATTATTTCTTTTTTTTTTTTTTTTTTTGCTTTTTGGAGGGCAGTTGGGGTTAAGTGACTTGCCCAAGGTCACACGACTAGTTTTTTTGTGTTAAGTGTCTGAGGCCAGATTTGAACTCAGGTACTCCTGACTCCAGGGCTGGTGCTCTACTCACTGCACCACCTAGCCACCCCTAATTATTTCTTTATGTCTCTGGGTGTCATTAACTTTCACTTGCCCAATTCTAATTTTTGAGGAATTATTTTCTTCAATGAGCTTTTGTACTTCTTTTACCATTTGGCAGATTCTGTTTTCTTCAGTAATTTTTGTGCCTCTTTTTTACCAAGATATTAATTATATCTTTGAATGTTTATAAGTTTATGTGTGTATGTGGACTATTTGCTTATCTGATAGGTGTGAGTAGGATTTTTAATACTGAAATAGAAGATAATGACCAGCTTTTTATTGTACTCACAACTGATTGAGAAAATGCAGTTTTACAATAAAATGAGAGACACATGAAATGTAAGATGAGGATTTCATGATGAAGAAGTTTAATAGTTTGTACTCTAAAATAGGTTGTTGAAAGACTCTGGAAGATCAATTTCTTAGAAGATTTTTTTAAAGTAAAAGTTTTATAATTTTCTTCTTTTTGCATTACAAACATTTAGAGATACTCCCTATTCCACAAGAGATATCTTATAACAAAGAAAAAGCAATTAAGGAAAATTAACAATATAGTGACCTCATCAATGGCATAGCTGTAGCACCCTCCCCCCACTTTTTTATCAAAGAAAAATTAATTAACAGAAATTTATTTTCTCCCCATCTCACCTCCCTTCTCATTAGAAAAAAAGGGAATAGGAAAACAAATTCTTTGTAATAAAAATGAAGAGTGAAGCAAAGTAAATTCATATGTGTAGATACATATTTATAAATACATCACACACACACACGCACACACTTACCTGTGCTACCCTAAATCTATCACCTCTTTGTCGAGAGGTGGATAGTCATGTTTCATCGTTGCATCATAGAAATCCATATGTTGATCATAATTCTTAGAGCCTTCAGAATTTTTTGTCTCCATAATGTTGCTGTTATTGCATAAATTGTTCTCCTGGTTCTGCTTTTGTCAGTTTATGAAAGTCTTCAGAATTGTTTTCTTAGTAATATTGATTTTAGAATATAAATCATACTCCTGATTCTGCTCACTTCACTCTTTATCAAGTCATTTAACTCTTTCCAATTTCTTCATTTCTTAAATGCATTAGTATTTGATCACATTCATATACAGAAACTTGTTCAGCCATTCCTCAATTAATGAGTGTCCCTTTTAAAAAAATAATTAATTGATTGATTTTAGTCTTCAACATTCATTTCCACAAGATTTTCCACAAGTTCCAAATTTTCTCCTCTCTCTCCCCTCCCCACACCCCAATATGGCATGCATTCTAATTATCCCTTCCCCCAATCTGCCCTCCCCTTCATCACGCTCCTCTCTCACCCAGGTCTGACAGTTTTCCCGCTGGCTTTCTATGCTGTTTTTGGTGTTTGTGGGCAGAAAAGTCTGGATACTTTCACAGTTGCCAGTAATTCAGTGCCCTAAGACCTACTCAAGCCCTGTCTATGCCAGTGTGGCCCATGCTGGACTTTGCTCCACTCCCAGCCTGGTGTGATAGACCCTTCCTGTTGACCTTCCAGGATATTCTGAGCTGGATATTTGCTTCGTTCTGTCATTTCATGCTTTCTATAGGTCTAAAATTTGTTTAGAGTCATTTTTACAGGTATTTGGAGGGGTTGGGGTAGACCTCAGGCAAATCCCTGCTTCTACTCTACCGTTTTGGCTCCACCACCTCGCCCCAGTATCCCTTTTGTTTAAAGTTTTTTGTCACCCCAAAAGTGCTACTATAATTTTTTTGTACAAATAATACCCTTTCCAATTTCTTTGATTGTGGAGAGACTAGGAAAGTGGTATAACTTCGTCAAAAGGCATGGTCTTTTTAGTAACTTCTCATGTATGATTCCAAATTGATTAGCTTCTTATAAGCCTGCCCTGGTTCAAGAGAAGTTTCACCTGAAGGCAGCAGAATGGAGCATTTGACTTCTCAAGGACTCTTACAGGGCTATCATTTTGTGAAGTAAATATTATGGGAAAAGTTCATGTTATGGGACTCTAGGGAGCCATGGGAATTACTTAAGAGAGTAAACTCAGGAAAGAAAATTTGTATGAAGTGGTAAATATCCAAAAGAATATAGAATTGGGTATGGTGGAACAGGTGCATCATTGCCGGAATAAATGAATGAAAAAAAGTATTTATTTGTAAGTACTTACTATGTACAATGCAATCATCTAAGTGCCAGGATTACAAAAGAGAAAGTAAGTGCCCTCAAGGAACTCACATTCTAATGGGAAAAAAACACATAAAGGAGAGATCAACTGCAATGCACATGGCAAGTTGCAGAAGAGGACTACAGAAAGGCAGATGGTAATCTGTCTTCTTGAGTGACATTGCCATTGAGAGAACTAGATCCATTTCTGATGTGGAACCTTTTGACAACACCATGAATTTTGTTGGCAACAACTTTCTTTTCTGGGTTTTCCAGAAACTGTGACAACTGAGGAGTAAAGGTCTATAGGACCTGCCTGCAGAGACAGTTACTCTGTGGCATCTCCACAAGTGTTGTTGCCCTGGATGGTGGTGGGGGCTTGGTTGGAAGCAGGTGGCAAGTATGAGAAGGCTGCAATTTCCAATGCTTTTGGCTTGACAGTGGCTTTGTTTGTAGTTAATGTTGGTGTTGCTGGGGATGGTGAACCATATTTCCCCTGGATAATGTCTGAGGGAAGCAGCAAGACTAGCGGTCTAAATTAAGAAGATATGGCCATGTGAACAAATCCAAGAGAGGGGGCAGCATGGTAGAGAACATTTGTGTGGCAAATAGTGGAGGCAGAAACAAAAACATCATTATCATCAGAGTATACTGCAGACCCCAAGACAAAGAGGAAATAAACAAGGAATTTAAGAAGTAGATTAAAAAAAGATATTTTTAAAAATATATAGGATAGTAGTGATTGTGGACCCCAGTTTTATGGACATCTCTTAGACCTCTCTGTCTTCAGAAGCAAAGTAACTAAACATGCCTTAGTTTGCCTTAATGATAGGTTTTTTTCTTTTGAAAAGTAGAAGATCCAATAAGAAAAAATTATTGTGATTCTGAGTCTCACTAAAAAAGGAGAACTTGTTGATGGTACATAAGAGATGGCAGTATTGCTATGGAAATGACAAGGTCTTGGAATTTCATAATAAATAGCTGTTAATTGTTTTTCCTTCATTTTTTAAGAGAACCATTGACATGAGTGGGTGACATCTTGACTCATATGTGAATTGGATTTAAGTGAGGCAGAGCTGCACAAGCTTACTGTGAGTCTCACTCTCTTTCTGAGTCATCAAAGTCTAGTGGCAAGACAAAAGTCAAAATGACTGACAATGGCCTGGAATGCAATGGATGATCTTCGTGTCTTTGATATCTGACCAAGCACTAAATGCTCTTCATTATCTGCTTCAGCCGCCTTCATGACCATTGAAACAAATTGTTTTCATCTGCCCATTCTGCCAAAAGTCTTCACATGCTAGAGATGGACATCCACCTAATTCACCAACCAGTTTGAGGCCTGTTGATCACCCTCAAACTGGTTTAGCCCATCTGCCATGATGGGATATATGGGATATTTAGAGAAGAGTAGCACTTCTGGTATGAGGGCTTGCCAAGCCTTTTCCAGGTCTGCTCATCCACATTTAGTGTTCAACTTTTCACCTAACTCTGACCTATGACACCAAAAAGCTATAGCATGTGCAGCAGTCACACCTCTGATAGATAATAATAATAATAATAATAAGAAGAAGAAGAATAGTTAGCACTTATATAAGGCTTTTAAAGTTTAAAATTTTCTTCACAAATATATTGATGCTATTTTTATCCACATTTTACCAATGGTTTAACTGATTTGCTCAGGATCACACAGCTAGTAAATGTCTGAGAGTGGATTTGAACTCAGTCTTCATGATTTCAGGTCCAGAGCTCTTTCCCCACATTATCTAGAAGGGGAGGAAAGATAGAAACAGTTTTATATACTCTCTATATTTTGTGAGAGTTGATTTCAAAGAGTTAAGAGAGAGAATATCTTAGATCCCAGGGACTAAAATTCTACAGGGAGTAGTCATAGTTTAGGACAGATGGGAAGTTCTAAAGTATAACATGTTAAAGCCAGAAAGCAAATAATCTCAAAGAGAAGGGAAAAGGGGAAATTATCTATGTGCACAAACAGGGAAACTCATTGGCCAACTTGGGTTTCAAAGTCATGGGCAGAAAATGGAAGTAAGAACAGGTTACAGAAAAAAAATATGAAAGTGCACAGAGGGTCCTTTAAAAATAATGTCAGGTATGCAGCAAGTTAACATTTGTTTGTTAAGTACCTACTATGGGCCTGGCAGTATGCTAGGTGCCAAAGACATAAGCCAAAACATAGAATCAAATAACCAATATTGTCAGAATTTTTATTCTACTGCTTGCAAACTCAAGTAATCTGAAGGTGACAAGGGAAGATTCAAGATGAGAAAAACTTTTTTAAAATGATGTTGAGGTAAAGGAAGAACAAAGGGGATGTTAGCCTCTCCACTTTGGGTAGATAGGATGATGATAATAGATAGTGGGAGGTAGAATGTCATTTGTGAGAAATTGCAGAAAGAAGATTTTGGATGAATCAGAATACATGTGAAGTGAGATAATGTAGAATAAGGTTGGATAAATAGGTTGGAACCAAGTGGTGAATGGCTTCAAATTCCCAACAGGTGAATTGGTATTTGATCATAGAGGTAATAGGAAACCCCTGGAATTCATTGAGCAATGGAATAATATAGTGAGATATGTGCAAAGAAAGTCACTTTGGTATCACATCACACCTATCAGATTGGTTAACATGACAAAACAGGAAAGTGATAAATGTTGGAAAAGGTGTCGGAAAGTTGAAACACTAATTCATTGTTGGTGGAGTTGTGAACGGATCCAACAATTCTAGAGAGCAATTTGGAATTATGCCCAACAGGCTATAAAAATGTGCATACACTTCGACCCAGCAATACCAATTCTAAGAATATGTCCCAAAGAGATCATAAAAGTGGGAAAAGAACTGGCACGTACAAAAATATTTGTAGCAGCTCTCTTTGTAGTTACCAAGACCTGGAAATTGAGGGGATGCCCAATTGATGGGGCACATCAATTGGAGAATGGCTGAACAAGTTGTGGTATATGAATGTAATGGAATACTATTGTGCTATAAGAAGTGATGAACAGGTGGTCTTCAGAAAAATCTGGAAATATTTATATGAACTGATGCTGAGTGAAGTGAGCAGAAGCAGGAGAACGTTGTATATAGTAACAGCCATAGTCTGCAATGACTGATTTTGATAGACTTAGCCCTTCTCAACAATACAAGGACTTAAAACATTTCCAAAGGATTCATGATGGAAAATGTCATCCACTTCCAGAGAAAGAACTATGGAGTCTGAATGCAGAGTGAAGCAGACTATTTTCTTTTGTTTTGTTTTTTCTTTCTCATGGTTTCTTTCATTTGTTACAATTCTATATAATATGACTAATGTGAAAGTATATTTAATAGGAATATATGTAAAGCCTGTATCAGATTGCAGGCTGTGTTGGGGAAGGAGGGTAGAGGGAGAGGGAAAAACTGAAAACTTATGGAAGTAAATTTGAAAACTAAATAGAATTTTAAAAAAGAAAAGATGAAAAGAAAATCACTTTGCTCTAGGGAAGACAGACTGGGGAGGCAAGAAGCTTAAAGAAGGGAGTCCAATGAGGAGATGATTGCAGAGATGATGAGGGCCTAACCTTGGGGAATGACTGCAAGAGCTGAGAAATGGGGATGGATATCAGAGAGATCATGAAAGCAGAATCAACAAGACGTGATGCTTGGAGGATTGGATATGGGTCACAAGAGTTAGTGAATAGTTGAGGATGGTTCTGAGGTTACAAAACTAGACTGGAAGCATTGTGGTGTCATTAACAGTCATAGAAAAGTTTTGGAGAGGGTTGCATTTGAGGGCATAGTAGGATCACAAAGTGTTGGACACAACTGAAATGACTGAGCAACCACAAAAATGTTGAAGAAATAGACTTTTTAAAAAATTGAGCAGTATGTAATCATTGAAAGAACTGTCAATTTCCCAAATTTAATATATCCTAGTCTCTTCCTTCTAAGTTTTGACCCAAGTTCATTGTCCATCTCTAGGGTGTAATGTATAATGGTAAAGATAAGCATTCTTCAAATCTTAAAGTGCTATATAATTGTCTATCAGTGTCCTTGTTTTAGAGGCACTGAATTCTAATGGATACAGAGTTGGTCAGGAGGGTCTGGGTTCAAGTTCTGCTTCTGATGAATATTGGTTTGTGATCCTGGGCAAGTCACTCACCCTTAAAATGCCATAAGCAACTCTCTAAGATTACAATTTGCAGCCAAATTGCTCATCTGTATGAGCAAAGGGAGTTTCCATATTGGAAGTCTCCTACACCAATTAAACCAGAAGTCTGGACCAAAAGAAAGGATATTGTTATTGTTACTAATTTGATGGACTGATCAGTTGCAGATTATAGTCTGAAGAATAAATGCTTTTCATATACTCTGTTTTTTTTCTCCATGGTGGGTCAAAATCATGTCAGAGTGGGTGATTGTAGATCTGAAAGTCCACCTGGCTAAAATGACTTTCTGGTTCCTCATCCATACATTTATTTTCCATTCCAAATAGTCACGCTCGTCCTCCTGCCCCATCTGGTTCTTATGAACTACCATCTTAATGTGAACTTTGCCTGGTAAAAGCTAGTGTGTTGGCCAGCCCAGCCATGCCCATGTGCTTTCACGTAATATGCTGTGGCCTTTTAAGACTTGTGAGTCAATCATAGGGACATAGTCACATCTTACTGGGAGCCACTTAATATTTAAATTTAATTTTCATTTCAGTGCTTCCATGTCATGCATCTGATGACTATCATTTACAAAGTATGTACTATTTTTATGTCAGGGTATATGAGTTGTTTTCCTAGGTGGTCAAATTGTGAAAGAATCTGGAAAAAAATTAAGTATAATATATATTTATTTAAATGACTATTTATAGTGCTATCTCACTAGGAATTCATAGTTGGAAATCAATACTCCATAGCAACTGTATCACTGTTGTGGTCAGGTGTTCTATTTTCCCTTGGTACTTTGGAGAAAGAGAACATTTTAAACTTGGAGTCAGGAGACGCCTGTGTTTGGATCCCACCTCTGATACTTCTTTGTTGTGTAACAATGGGAAATGCATTCTCTGAGTCTCAGTTTCCTCATCTATCAAATAGGAATAGTAAGACCTGAAGACTTGTATCCCAGGCTGGTTGTGAGGAGGCTCAAGTGAAAAGAATATCTCCAAAGGTGTTTTTGCAAACCTCAGTTATTATTAGTTTGAGCTATTTTAAAAATGAACCTATTCAAGTAAGTGCTTGTGTCTAAACCATTTTAGGCAAATCTTCCTTATTAACAAATAGAGGGAAGATTTGTTAACTGATGGAGCACCATGGGAATTTGGACATATTCTCTCTGTCACTTTAATGGAAACATTAGAATTCACCTTCTCTGTTTCTTCTCCTATATTCTTCCTAAAAGGCATAAAAAATAATCGTTATATTTTATTTGGAACTAATCAATTAATTAACAAGCCCTTATTAAGCTCCTGTTGTGGGCCAGACACTTCTAGGTGCTAGGGTTACAAAGACAATAATGAAACAGTCCCTGATCTCAAGGAACTTATAAGTTTCTACTTATTAATGATATTATTGATGAGAATCTGCCACTAGTCATCTGATGCCTCAGAGGTGGAGAGGACCCTTGGTTCCATATCAGCACTGGGGGATTCCCAGAAGACTATTCCAAGCTAGAATGGCTTCAATTATGGGTCCTTTCTTGACTAAGGACCAGCATAGGTTGATTCATAAAGACTCATCACAAGTTTGGATGCAATGATAAGTTGGGTGGGTATGGCAACTCCCAAAGATCTTTCACTCAGTTGTAGGTTTTATTTTAGTTTTATTGATGCCCTTTGTTTTTAATACCCAAATCATTTTCTCTTAACATCTCTTACCAAGAAACAAAAGCAACTGCTGAACCTTCATTGTAACAAAGAAAACCACTTAGGCAAAACCCAAAGACCCAGTTACATTGTAGAGATCACCTACTGCATCCTATTTCCCTCGTCCCCCACCTCTCTCCTAAACATGTTTTCCAGTACCAAGACATCTGCTGCCTATTCATGTTTTCAGTTATGTGATTGTAGTTGGGGGTCAAGAGCTCTGGGCTCATTTGGACCAGATACATATCTTGGAGCAACGTGACCTCTAAAAGAGAGGAGATCAAGCTCTTCTCAGATTCTCAAATACATCACGCACCCTTCTCAGAGTAGAACTACGAGGAAAATCTTTTCAAATTTAGGAATGGCTCAGGTAAAGGGTTTCTACAAAAAGGGATTAGCAAGGTCCTTTCTAAGATACTCTTAGGGTGTTATGTGGATTTGTTCTGACTTCCATCCAAAGAGGAAGAAAGAAAGGAGTCCACATTATGGCTAGTGTCAGAACATAGTCGTTGTCTGCTCTAGGTGACCCTAGGCTAGAGGCTGCTGACCCAGGTTTTGCCAGGGATCACCTGGGGAGGTTTGAGATTTTGGTTTCTGGATTCACCCCTAATTTGTGGAGTGAACGTTGTTGAATAACTTTACCTCTCATTGTCTCATAGGAATAAGGGCACTTATATTTTACCTCACTAAAGTGGATCTAAGAATTAATTTGATTAAGTAGAAACTAAAAAAAAAACCCAACAACACTGTATGCTTCTTTGGGGTAAGTGCTGAAAGCCATTTCTGCTCATTATTGTTATAATTATTATTACCTTTCATCAGGGGATCAACCGAGCAGAGTTCAGATAGGCCTGTCACCAGGTTGACCACAGTGTGGTGAACTTTTTGAACCAGTGTCTTCTCAAAGTCTCTCTCAAGTTGTAAAAGAATTACAACCGCGTGAATGCAGGAAGTGCTTATACCAAATGAAGCCATGAATTGTTATTGTAGTACAAATACTATATAAATGCCTATTATTGCTCTACAGAAATCAAGGTCAAGGGAGAGGGGGTGAAAATGCTTTGCTATGTATAGTGAAGGGGGTGGTGCTTAAACAATCATTTAAGGGAATGTGTTGTATTAGTGAGCAATCCAGGAGCATCTGGAAAGAAAATTAAATGTGACACATTTGAAGTAGAAAAAAACCCAATGTTTACCATATAAAGGTGTGTAAGAAGTATTGATTTAATTATACTGTCCTCCCCTTTTATGGAGAAAAAGAACAACAATAATGGTATTACACTTAAAGAAAGATGACATAAAATTCAGGATGTGGAGGTGGGGTGGGGAAGAGAGTAAGGAACAAAACAGCAATGTTACAAATGCATGACTGCTTTGCCAGGAAACAGAAATGTGAAGAATGAAGCAATAATGACCCATTTCTGAAGCCTCATTTGGGGGATGTGCTTCAAACCAAGGATTATTAAATACTCACAAATTCCTGACATATCAATGGATAGCTTATTCATTATTTGTAGAAGATACCTACATTCCTTATTCATCTTTGGTCATGTCACTTATCTATTCCAAACCCTTCCTTGGTTCCCAGTTGCTTACTGTGTAAGGTTCAAAATATGCAAGGGCTTGCTGTTGAGGTCCTCTATAATCTGGTACCACCTTCATATATACATATATGCATGTACATATGTACATATGGATACATATGTATATACACACATACACGGCCTTCCATGTACTCTGGGCTATAAACAAACTAGATTATCCATGGTCTTATGTACACGCACCAAGATTTCTCTCCTATCTATGCCTTCACTCATGCTCTTAATGATCCTTTTTCCTGATACCTTATTAAAGGCCTTAAAGACCTATTCTTGTCTTTGTCTAAGTTTTTAAATACTCTTAAATTCCAGCTGAAAAGGTGTCTCCTTCATGAAGCTTTTCTTTGTTTCCTGCCATATGTAGGTTTCTTCCCTTGGACCTCACAGAATAGTTTGCTTACACCTTTCCAATATATTTATGTATCATATTGTATTTTGCTTGTTTGTGTATTTGTCAGACCCCTCTAGTAGTCAGTCTATAAATTCCATGAGAGCAGAGCTGAGCCCCAGCTAGGTAGAATAGTGAATAGATTGTTGGACCCAGAATAAGAAAACCTATTATAGAGATTTAAAATGTGTGACTTAAAATCCTTTTATAATGAGTCTATTGGAGAGCAGAAATGAAGATTCAGCTACTTAGTAGGGCTTACCATGTCTTTTCAGGCTCAAACCTTATGTGATTATGTTGTTTGCAGGGACATGATTTGACTCATCCTATATCCTAATCTGGGCAAAGACAAAAGACATTGTGATAGGCTCTACCCTGGTTTTACGTTCTATTCCAGGAATGTTACTTTCATTAAAACTACAGTGGTAGCTCTGGCCTTGAGCATAGATAGGATAGGTAGGTAGCCACCTACAGAATGTGCTTTGAGGGGCTTGGTAAGTTCCTTCTGTGCCAAAATGTCTCTTTTCCTCTCTGACTTATACCCAGTGTGTGACACAATCTAAAACTCCATGAGAGATTCAAGTCGTTTACATTCAGGCCTTGGGTCCTGTGGAATCTCCTGTTAAAATGCAAATCTCCTAGGAGTGTAACACAGTCAGCCAGTATTAGTCATTAGTGGTTCAGCTTGAATTAGTTTCTCAGATGTCTTTGCAGCTAAGGAGCAGGGTCCTTTGGGACTGTGATATGTGCCAAATAACAAGAATGCAATGAAAATCACATTGAAATAGAAATACACTGGGAGTCCAGTCCTGGCTGGCTCACTATCTGTGCTCTCAGGGAAGTCCCTTCACCTCTCTAAGACTCAGTGTCTTTTTCTGCAAAGGGATCATGTTGGATCAGATAGGTTCTAATGTTCTCTGACTCTGAAATCCTATGAAAGCAAATCAATTCATGCTTACTAAGGATTTGGGGCAGGTAGGGGATGCAGTGCAGAGAGCACTGGGCTTAGAGTCAGAATGACCCATCTTTCTGAGTTCAAATCCGGTCTCAGACACTTCCTAGCTGTATGACTCTGGACAAGTCAATTAACACCCTTTGCCTCAGTTTCCTCACTTGTAAAATGAGCCAGAGAAGGAAATGGCAAAACCACTCCAATATCTTTGCCAAGAAAACCCTAAATGGGGTCATGAAAGGTCAGACATAACTGAAAAAATAATTGTACAACAACAATGTTAAGTTTTGACTCAGCTCAAACCACTGTCTTCTCTGCTCAGCTGCGCTCCCTCAACACGCCCGCCTGTGTTCCTAGCTGGTCCTTACCTGGTATGACCTAAAGGGCCTTCATTATCTTGGTTGTCTTTTTCTGGGCACCTTGTAGAGTATCAATGTCCCATTTGCCTCCATCCTCCCTAGTCGACTGTGTCCATCTTGTCTTTCCTCTCTGGGCTTTCCTCTCCCTTTTAGCTCTCTCCGAGGTCTGTCATCTTCTGGTGGGTATCACTTGCCATCATGGTGGAGCAGGACTCTTGCTCTTAGCTGTAGTTTTCTTGGTGAACAAAACCTGACCTTCATCTCTCCACCAAATCAGCAGCCAAGCCGGGCCTGCTTCTGTAGATGACATATTTCTTTCATCTTCTTCTTTGCCTATGAATTAGGGCATGACTCAGACCACAGCAGATTCTGTCATAGCTAAATAAGCTGAGAAATTAAATATGCACATTTGGCTAAAAAACAAAAAGACGTCTGTCCATTTTCAGTATCAGCCGTAGGACTCGGCCTCTCTCTTCAGCTCCCTCTATATCCTTGTAGCCATCTCCAGGACATTTCCGCATGGACCTCCCTCAAACATCTTCACTGATAGTATATCTCAATTTGAGATTATGATCTTTGGCTCTACCCTCGCTCCCCCTTTTTAAAAGCACAGTTTCAATCAATAGTGCCAGCCTTCACCTGGCCTATGTGTACTCAGACTCTGGGTATTATTATTATTTGCTTTTTGGAGGGCAATCGGGTTAAGGGGCTTGCCCAAAGTCACATGGCTAGTAAGTTCTGGGTGTTATCTTGACCTTTTCCCTTCTCTCACATTTCATATCTAATTGATCAGCAAGTGATCTCAATTCTCCATCCACACTTTGCCTCCCATTCATCTTCCCTCCTCCCAGCTTTAACTCACTCTGCCACCATCCCAATAGTTTAATTCAGTGGTTATTTATTAAATGCCTACTATGTGAAAGGCACTGTACTAGGCTCTGGAGGTAAAAAGGCAAAATTGTAATACTCATAATAATGAGGAGCAGTATGGTGAAGGGGCTTGAAGCTGACGTCAAGATGACAGGGGTTCACATCCCTCTTTTGATATACTAATTGTGTGACTGTGGGCATGACTCTTCATTTCTCATTGTCTCTTGCAGGTCTCTAGGAATATTAATTGCAGAGCAGGTGCTGATCTCCATTAATAGATAAAGGCCCCCAAGGGGTGCTCTCTAGCCCAGTGAAATTGCAAGTCCTATGGGGCAGCTAGGTGGCACAGTGAATAGAGCACTGGCCCTGGAGTCAAGAGGAGCTGAGTTCAAATCTAGCCTCAGACACTTGACACACTTACTAGCCATGTGACTTCAGGCAAGACACTTACCCCAACTGCCCTCCAAAAAGCAAAAAAAAAAAGAAATTGCAAGTCCTATCAGAAAAAACAAATACTAATAGGTCATGTTTACATAGTTCTTTAAGGTTAGTCTAGTACTTTAACATATATTATTTCTTTTGGTCTCCCAGAGCCTGCATTCCTACCCCTTGGACTACTG
>JAQQSW010004093.1:0-14527 GCA_028646575.1 Pseudocheirus occidentalis
GGCCGGTGAAAGCAAGCTATGGTACAGTAGATCTCCTAAGTTGGGAGAGAGGACCTTCATCCTCTCTCCTGCTTCACCACGGTACAGATGGGCAGAAAGTGAAGGGCTCAGGGGAAGTCTAGACACGGAGCTGTCCAGGGGAGCCAATGCCTGGTGAAGATATGCCATTCCCTCTACTTCTCCCCCCACCTCCTCCCACTGGTCCCACTACTCTGGGGTGGGATGTCTCCACCCGGTGGATGAATTTGAGACCACAGACTTTACTGTGCCAAGGAGAGGATGGCCTAGAACAGCAAACCTGGAAATCCAGACTGACATGGAACGTCAAGGATTCCAGAGTGTATCCGATCTGGTCCCCAGACAATGGTCGGACGGTTCCAAGAAAGTGACAAGAAAGAAAGGATCAAAGGACCCAAAAGACAGGAAAAAGGAAGGGGAAGGGGTAGGAGAAGGGGGCACCCCATTCCCCCGACCCTCTTTGGGGCAACCCAGGTCGAGGGTCATTGTGGGAACGAGGGGTGGTGGGTATTACCGGTGCCTGTGGGGGTGGGGTCGAGAGTGGTGGCAGTGAGGAACGACAGCAGCAGCAAAGAAGCAGGGGCAGAAGTCTTGGGTCCCAGCAATGGCCTCGGGTGATCCACCCTCCTGGTTTCCACTTTCCTCGAAATTGGAAAATGACTATGTGAAGAGAACAAAAATTTAATCTCCATCTGGAAATGGAAGCTGAATTTTTTTATAATTATCATTATTATCATTAGGTTTTTTCAAATTATAAAAACTGAAAAGGAGAACGAATGAAGGAATTAATTGTCTTTTTTGGGTGGGTGGAGGTGGAGGTGGGAGTGAGGGTCAGGGTGAGGGCGGGGGTGCCCCCGGGAAGAAGCCACCTGGAATGGAGCTTTCTCTCTCCCCTCTTTCTCTGTTTCTCAGTCTCTCGGGTCTCTTGCTTTCATTCTCTATGAAGGAGAGGATCACAACAATCACCACCTGTGGGGAGAGGGCAGGGAGTAGCCAGCTTCGTGATGGGGGAAGTTCCTTCTGCTTTCTCAGGCTCTTCCCTCTGCCCTCCCACCTAGGCTGGCTCCTAGGATAAAGGAGAGAAAACAGCAACAGCTTCCACGAGAGAATCGCCTTTTGGTCATTTGGTTGTTCCCACCAGTATATCACCGGGTACTGCCATCTCCCAGAGATTGATGTCCCTAGGTTGTTGGATGATCTCAGAAAAGCCATTGAGCCAAGTAAGAGACAAAAGTCCAGTTGAGGGACTAGAAGAGAAGGATAGGGGAGGAAGAGGAGTAGACATCCCAGCCCAGTCCACCAACCCAACTCCAATCTGCCAACCCAGTAGCTAGGAGTACGACCACCTCCACCTCGGGTGCTCTGCTCCCTATCTCCCAGGGTGATGCAGAAGCCCTGGAGGCAAAATAGCCTCCAGGGATGTGGCTGCCAGTGGATGTTCTCTGTGGAATCACTTTAGGCTCCTTTCAAAGTCCTTTGAATGTAATCACTTGCTAAAATATAGACAGGCATGAATGCTATTCTGGGACTCACAAGCAATATGGGTCGTCCCAAGGGTATAGAAGACTGGCATCTCCAGAGAGAGAATTCATAGGGGGCTAAATGTAGATAGAAGCACACTACCTTTTTTCCTTCCTTCCTTCCTTCCTCCCTCCCTCCCTTCCTTCCTTCCTCCCTTCCTTCCTTCCTTTCTCTCATTTCTTAAAAGGAAATAAAGTAGAGGCAAGGGGAGGGGAGGAGGGAGGAGGAAAGAATCTTGAGAAATACAGGGACAACCTCTGGGCCTCAATCTGTAGTCAGTTACACCATCAGTTGTCTGTTTTTCTGTGTGATTGTCTCTGTTGTCTGTCTCTTTCACACCCCTCCCCCGCCTCTATCTATCTATCTATCTATCTATCTATCTATCCATCTATCTATCCTTTGTCCTGTCCACCCATCCCTGTCTGCCTGCCTGCCTGCCTGCCTTCTTATGAAATACAGAACTCAGAGATCTGCTGGAAACAGGGCAAAAGACACAACCCACCGCCGCTGAGGGAGGATACCATTCGAATTTTAGAAAACGAGGAAAGCAAGGAATGGTTTGATGTCTGGTGGAAAGGAAAGAATAGACAGGATCTGCCACCTGTGTTCAGAAACCTACGACCATCATGTTAGCGGTGTTGTACCTGTCTGATTCAAGGAACCCTTTCCCTTTTGGAGAATGTTAGGGAGGGGGACCTGTGGAGGACCAAGGGAGCAAGGGAGGCTATACATCCTGTGGGTCAAGGCAGCAGATTCCATGCCCCTGGTCGGTGGCTGCCCACCCCACCCCCCACCCCCAGCCCCTCCTCCTCCTCCTCCTTCTCCTCCTCCATTGGAAGGAAGGTGCTACTCAGGATGGGGGTTACGGTTTTGAAAACCACATTTGGTTTCTAAGCCTCACTCCTGATAAAAATTAGGGAAAACTGCACCAGAGAGGCTTAAGGCAAATGTGCTTGCACACAGTGTAAAGCCAATCAACAGTAGATTCCTAAAAGAATGCTACTGTAAACAGCTTTTAAGATTCAGATTACACAGTATTAGTGAACACTCTATTTATTCCACTACAAATCAAGATTCAGTACAATATTCACAGTATCAACAATTCACAATATTATATACAATATTTAGAACAAGGAAAGTCTCAATATTATATCTTATTACAGAAAGTAACAAGGAACAAGAGAATAATCACCTGGTTTCCCTAATGGGGAAACCAGCTTCACATTTAAAGATTTAATCAATCCAGTTAAAGATTCAATCAATCAATTCACCTAGCTTCTCTAAGAGGGGAACCGGCTTAACTTCACATTTAAAGATTCAATCAATCGAGTTAAAAAATAAATCAATCAATTAACAAAAGGAATCACCTAGTTTCCCTAAGAGGGAGTTGATTCAATCAACAATTCACAATATACAGATGTACCACTCATGGGGCAACCATTAACTTTAGTTTCCAAATAAAATTCTTAGACAACCACACAAACCTTCCACCCCTTGATTTCCAACAAACCTCATATTTTAATTTCAAAATTTTACTATTTAAGTAATTACCGAATTTACTAAAATTTACTAATTTTAAAGTTTATGAAATGTCCATGAATATTTTAGAGGAATATAGATATTGATAATATTATATATACAGCTTTCCACAATAAATATCATTACTCATTTTATAAAGACAATTGCATCTTTTCTTTATTTGACAGGATGTACAACAAATGCCTATTTCTTAAATTCAAAGAGAATTATCCAACTTTACTATTATTATCCAGAACTGTGATTCCATCAGGATAAGGAACTCATGGTGTAGCCACCCTCTCTTCAGGGCCAATGAGGTACTGCAATGGCTAAAGTACTGGGCCTGGAGTCAGGAAGCTGGGAGTTCAACTTTGCCCTCAGATATTAGCTGTATCACTTAAGTGCATTCAGCCTCAGTTTGCTTCACTGTAAAACTAAGATAATACTGGCACCTACCTCACAGAGTTGCAAAGCCCTGACCATAGTGCCTCACACCTGTTAGGTGTTTAATAAATGCTTGCTTCTTTCCTTCCTGCCAATGCAGATTAGCAACTCAAATTTATAATCACAAATCGTTGCCTCGTGCAATCAGGGGTTAAATAATAGATTCATGATCCCATAACTTGTGTGAATCAGAGGCAGGACTAATTAATTAAGGAGCTACATATTGTTTTTTAATATAGATTGGGAAAAATGTCAGGTCGTGAGCATATATTTCCATCAGAAGACAATTTAACAACAACATAAATGATGTGATAATTCTCTTTCCATAAAAGGCTACTGAAAGACTTGAAGTTATTGTCAGGAACAGACCAATACCCAGGCAAACCAACCAACCAACAAACACACAAATGGGTCAGGTGAAAATGTGACTTGCTTTTACCCTCCTCCTCCTCCTCCTCCTCCTCCTCCTAGTTCTGCTATTCTGATATAGGGGATGGTGTCCTGGACAGGAAGGAACTGTATTGCCTTTCCACTTTCTGTCTGCCTGAACCAGTTTGTAGCAAACTGATGCACTACAAGGCAGATAATTCTATGGATCATCCCTACTCTGGAAATTGTAATAGGAAAACAAAACAAAACTACAACCACCCCCCAAAATCATTGTCAATAATTTCCCAAAGGGAACATTACTTTATTTTCAATTGTGTTTATGTGCTCCAGGGAACTATAAATTAATTTAAGTGTTTGCTAGATTAAAACCTCAAATTTACAATTAAAAGCTGATGTAAGCTAATCCTTACTGTCAGACATTTCAATCACCCAGGGCCTGTTACTCCTGTAACTCTTGGCCCCAGGGAGCTGAGACTAGCAAGGGGTTCCACTGGAGGCAATGGGAGGTCATTTCTACCCCAGAGGACCAGAGAGCAAGATGAAAATGGGGAGAATTCCCAATCATTAAGGACAGGCCAGATTGAATTAGATTGAATATATGAAGAGATCTCATACTTTCAAAAAATTAAAAGGCTATGAAAGGATGGATGCCTGGGTTTTGAATTGTAGATAAAAGATAACTTCTCCTTTTGTGTGTGTCTAATATACATACACACATGTATATGTACACACATGTCTATCAAAACCTAGTAATATGTTCCACTCCACTCATTTCCCTTTCCCTCCCTTCCTTCCTTCTTCTTATGACACTGAAGACCAAATAGCTACACTAAATCAGACAACTTAGATTTTCTTTTTGAAAATCATGTGGTACGTTTTCAAAATCCATTTTAGGTGATCAGCTCCAAATGTCACAACTGGATTATTACCAGAGCAAACCAAAATGCTATATCCACTGATCATGAGAAATTAGTTTGAGCAGTTTCCCACCTGTGCTACATGCATGCCTTGAGATACTTGAGTTACTCCCAGAGCATTTTGCTGTTGTTGATGCCTACACATCCCCTTATTGTTGGCAATCCAACATTCTTGTGTTGTTTTTTTTAATGGCAAGAGTAAAGGAAAGAGTTGCCCCAGAGAAAATAATTATAGCTTCTATTTACATAGCATTTTATAAGTCAAGAAACATTTATTTATCACCTACTATGTGCAAGGAAACAGGCTAAGCCTGGTGGAGACAAAGATGAAAAATTACATGTTATACATGTTCCTTTTCCTCATGTTGGCCAGTAAGTTAATTGGTTGGTTATACCAAGGTATTTTCAACTGAAGAAATTGTCTCCCTGGTCTAGTAGTACCATGGCTGGCTCGTTACCGGCTTTCCTGTTCATCCCAGTTTTCCCTGAAGAGCTGTGCAGGATGGGCATTGAGAAAATGTGCATTCTTTGCAATGACTGCCCACACTTTGTATCCTTTTCCGGGTAGAGGAAGGAATTTTCAACTGAAACAAAGCTCTCCTTCTTCTACCACTATCATTAAGGTCTGCTTTGTGTCCCAAAGTCTGATCCTTGTCTCCACTGAAGAGGAGAGGATATCCAGGACAAGGCATGAGGAAACTGCAATGTTTGTCCAACTAAGGGGTACTCTTCATGTCTTTTCCCAGGTAATGTAAGTGATTTTTAAACTGAAGAAAGTGCCTCTCTTGTCTAGTAGTAGCATGAGGGAATGGTTTTGCCTTAATTGTCTGATTCTAGGCTGATCAGATGTTTGCCAGGTAGGATAAAGCCCCTCTCAGGACTATTAGATGCATAGATGGCTGATTCCTTCCTTCTTTGTTAATCCTATATTTAGGATTATGTGCTCCAGGGAACTATAAATTAATTTAAGTGTTTGCTAGATTAAAACCTCAAATTTACAATTAAAAGCTGATGTAAGCTAATCCTTACTGTCAGACATTTCAATCACCATAAGCTGAGTGCAGGTCAGGAATTGATAAAATGTGTGTTCTATGCATTGTCTGGCCCCACATTGTGGCCTTTTCCCTGTAGAGGAAGAGCTTTTCATCTGAAGAAAGTCCCTTCCATGTCTCACTGAACCATGAAAGGATGGTATCCTCATCTTGGTTGATTCTAGCTTAGGAGAAGGGCATTGAAGGTCAGGAAATGAAGAAATATGTCTTCTTTGCAATGTATGTACACACTTTTTGTCCTTTTCCAGGTAGACAAAGGTATTTTCAACTGAAGAAAGTGTCTTTCTTGTCTAGTAGTAGCATGCGGAGATGGCTTTGCATTATTTGTCTCATTCTAGACTAATCAGAAGAGGTTCGCCAGGCAGGATAAAGTCCCTCCAACAACTATTAGATACATAGATGGATGATTCCTTCCTTCTTTGTTGGTCCTAGGTTTACCTGAAGGGGAGTGCTGATCAGGAAATGATAAAATGTGTATTCTATGAAATGCATGGCCCCACTTTGTGGCCTTTTCCATGTAGAGGAAGGGCTTTTTATCTCAAGAAAGTCAGGATGTAAACAGCAGGATCAAATTCTTTCTCAATCTTCCCTCTTCTGGAGCCCAGGCTCTGTCCTCCTTTTTTCTTCCCCATCCCAGGGGTCACCCAGAGGCCTTTTCTGAGCCCCTCCCTCAGACCTGGGAGCTCTGGCTCATCCACCCCTCACTTGAGAGTCTCAACAATGGCAGGACCTGGGGCAAGCTGAACCTCCAATGAAACTTGGGGGTCCTGGTGAGAGATTCCTTAGCCCTGGTTCTAGTGACTTCTCTTTTATGTGAATGTCCCAGGTTAAGCCTGCCTGGTCCCACCTCCCATCCTGGCCACTGGCTGTGCAGGGATGAAGGGGGGTGGGACCACTGGTGGGTTAGAGATTTTGTGTCACACGGTGCTTCCTTGTCTTCAACCTGTTCAGTTTGGCTATTGCCTTAGGGATGGTGACTCAAAGTGGTTGGGGAGGTGAAAGGAGGGTTTTGTTGCTCCAGGAGGCTGCTTTATCTTACTTTGCTTACAGAAAGGTGAAAAGGGTCTGGGCTTTTCCTAAAGGGCCTCTCCTTGGCTAGAGGTTAGAGTTGAGAAGTGGGTGGGAGGGAGCAAGGAATAACTTTGTCACTATGCAAGACTGAGACCAGTAGCTTGGTCGGTGTGACCCAGATAATCCACTTGAATATTCACTAATTCACTGATTTCAGCGTTTTAGAGAATAATTGTAGAAAGGATCTTCAAGTTGGGTGTTGCATTTTATGTGTGAAGAAACCCAGTTTCAGGGTCCAAGTGACTTGTTCAAGGGACAAAGGGCAGCATTATGACTCAAAAACAGGCCCTTTCACTCCAAATCCTGAGAATTTCTGAATGAAGACTCAAAGTCAAGAGATTTAGAAGATAGGGATCTGATTCCCCAGGGAACTAAACTGTGGAGGGGGGTGTTAGTTATGGGCAGAAAAATATAAGATGCTGTAATTAATGAGAGATGTACCACAAAAGTGTAACCAAATTGACCACTTTGTGAAGTTGGGGTTTGGATGTGAGGTGGGTCAGAGACAGGCTACCTTGTTAGAAATGGCTTTGGAATTGAGTCCAGTGGGAGAGAGGGTTTCAGTTGGCCATGTGGTGGGGACAACATTCTAAGCAGAAGGTGGGTCAAAGCTTGGAGGTGGGAAAGCCACACTTTTGTACTGGGAGCTGTCTTCTTCAGTAGATGTCTCTTCTCTCACAAATCTTCACTTCCTCTCTGTCTATTGGCTGCTTCCCCAAGTGACCACAAAAGTGCCTGGGTCTCCCTTAACCTCAAAACACCTACTCAGGATTCCTAGTAACCAACATCTATATTTTTCCTCCCATTTTTTGGCTGAACTTCTTGAGAAGGTCATCTACAGTTGATGCCTCCATTTCCTTTCCTTTCAATCAGTTATTAACTCCTAGAAGCCTGGTACCCGACCTCATCATCCAACTGAAACTGTTCTCTCACATGTTGTGAAAGAAGAATCAGAATAAAATGGAAAAATCACGAGAAAGAAAAAACAAGAAACAATTTAAATAGTATGTTTTGTTCTACATTCAGAGAAGGAAGAGAAGAGAAGAGAAGAGAAGAGAAGAGAAGAGAAGAGAAGAGAAGAGAAGAGAAGAGAAGAGAAGAGAAGAGAAGAGAAGAGAAGAGAACTCTTTTCACCTCTCCATTGCCTTCCTCTCCTCTCTTTTCCTCCTATGCAAACCCCACCAAAGATAAAGCCTGATGCCTACTGGCATCCTTGGATTCCTTCAAGTCTCAGCTGAAGTCTGCCTTTCTGGAAGAATTTTCCCATTCCTCCTTAATCTTAGTGCCTTCCTTGTAGACTACATTCAACTTATCTTGGCTATATCTTGTTGTACATAGTTTTTTGCCTATGGTCTTCCCCATTAGACTTTGAGCTCCTTGAGAGAAAGGGTTTTTTTGGTTCTTTCTTTATATTCTGAATACTCTGCACTGTTTTAGAAGATAGGAGGTACTTAATAAGTGCTAAATGACTAACAAAGTGGCCCTATCACAGAAACCAAGGCAGATGTGATCTTGTCCAAGTTATCAAATCCTTGGAGAAGGTCAAGAAAGGAGAATCAAATGGATCTCTAATCTCACTCATTTGGGAGTTTCCTATAATGAGATATCCTGCAATCCACCCATCAATTCCCATCTTGTGAACATCTTCCCAGGAGTTTAAGAGAGAAGGTCTGCCAAACATGCCAGAGCTCCTCCTCACTTCCTTAGCACCTGTCATTCTTTCCTTTACCATTAGACCATACATCTCTTTGTTGACCTCTTTCACTCCTCTTCTGTGGAGTTTGCCTGCCCTTTCCTTCCTCCCATGTGACTGCCACAGTCACCTAAGGGAAATGCCCTCCCTCTATCTCTTGTAGATATGTCAGCTGAATTATTTAAGGTTAACCCAGACTTTATTTAAGATACCCTTTTCCTGCTTGAGACTCCTAAAATGTCTGAAATTATATTGGGGCAAAGAATCTCTTCAGAAGACATTGTAATAATTATGAGGAGGAGGAGGAGGATGCCACTTTGCATATCTTTCTACAGTCTTGGATAAATATGTTAAAAAGAACCTTCTGCCAGATTGGCACCATAGTATGGCATTAGTATTAATTTTTCTTTCCTTCACAATTGATTGACTGTACAGAGTGAGGGCTGACTTAGCCTCAACAGAAATACAAAAGTCAACAAGACTAGTGGATTTCCTGGGAAAGGCACTGAGTTCTCTTTCACATAGTTTGAGCTTGTGATTGTTACTGGAACATTTCCTAAAGCCTTCCTCTATAGACTGAGCATGGCTTTCCTAAGGTCTTATCCTTAAAAAGCATTGAAATTGTCCTTGAGACTTCATTTGCCCAAGGGACTAATGTTGAGTAGAAAAGCCGATTTGTGAGAAGTTGGAGGCTCTTCCTGAGGTTTCTAACTAGGAGTCAGACTAGAAGTATTACTAACACTAAAAAAATACACTCAGCTAATCCACACTGTATCTTTGATGAAGATCCTTTCCCAACACTAGCTAGGAAACCTTTTTAATAATGGTTAAAAGGTATATTAGAGTCAATATCATAATTCCCTAGTCCCCTGCAAGTTAGTCTTTTTCTTAAAAACTATTAAAAATGTCCTTGAGTTTTCTTTGCCTCAGGGGATGAAATTCTCTCTTGACATACCTGACTTCCTGGTGGCCTGAGCACAAAACAAAGAGTTGCTTCACCCCCTAAGTCTTAGAAAGATTACAACTGCAACTCAGAAGCAAGGGAGCTCTTTTCAGCTGAATCAGCTTGTGGTGGTGGCGGCACTTGATGTATATCCCTCCTGTGCTATGTATGGCTAAGAAATCTTTTGCAAACCATTGAATGACATTTGAGTGTCTTATTTTATGTGAAAGTCAAACCTGTACTGCCAAGGGACTGGTCTGAGTCATGTCTAGGTCAGAAGAGACAGACTTTGAGAAAGTCATTTCATTCCAATATTGATTCTGGGGTATCTGGCCTGGCCTATTATGACATATTTACAGAACATTCAGTTTAAAATGTCCATGAGGAAGTTGGTGATGTGGGACTGAATCTCAGGAGAGGGACTAGAACTGGGTGTAGGTCTAGGAGTCATCTGCACAGGGATGATATTTAAACCCACTGGAGTTAGGGACTAATGAGATCACTAAGAAACAATGAGAAAGAAGATAAGAGGACCCAGAACATAAAAGACTTAACCGATTTGCATGGGAGTAGGGAATTACAATACTGATTCCAATATACCTTCTAAGAGTTAATAAAAGTTTTACAGAAAATTGTTATCACTAACTAGACTTTTGTCCTCTAGCTAGAGCTCATGATACAATCACAGAATCCATTTGGAAACCCCAAATAACCAAATTTCCTTCATTTGGCATCCACCATCGATAGGATTAATCTCTTCTAATTTTTTTAAAGTAAAAATTGTTAACAACACAGAGGAAAATTCTCTAATACTCCAATGAAGTATATTGCAACCCATGCAAAAGAAAAATTTTAATGATTTAATTATAGAATAAACAGAACTGTGACCAGAGGCAGCATCTTCCTCATTATTCTTCTTGTCCAAGTCATTTATTGTAGACCACGATTATCTCTGCTTCCAGCTCAGGTGGGGAGTGAGAATTACATTTGGAAAATTCTTTTCCTAGGCCCAGGCTTAGTTACCACATTTCAGCCCTCTAAGTCCTGGAAATTGAATCAAAGAATTGGAAGAGATCTCAATGTCTAAGCAATCTAACCCACCCTTGGAAAGGCATCCCCATCATAACATTCTTAATGTTCTTGACAAGTGGTCAGTCAGTTTCTTTCTTCTGCTTGAAGGCCTCCATTAAGGCTCAGCCTACCTCCTCTGAGGGGATGTTGCACATTTTGATTTCTGGCACAATTCCAGAATTTGTTACTAATGATGAATGGTGATACTGAGAGTGAAGATGATTTCATCAAGAATTGGTTATGGCAGTCTAAATTAATTTTTTTTTACGAGAAAGGTAGATAAAAAGAATACTATAGGCAGAGTTTAACTAGATTTTTAGTCAAGCAAAGCTTCTAATGATATCCTTGTAGTCCAAATGGGAAGAAATCTCATTGGAGGGAGAAGTACTTCTCCTCACACGTTCTATCTGTTTGGACCAAGAGGAGAATTCAACCATGGCTGTTGTCAGCCCAACTGATCATAACACATGGGGCATGGGTGAAAGATCCCAGAGTGAGAAGCCACATGTGCTCATCCAATAAGACCTGAGAAGGAAATCCAAAGATTATATTATTCCTGCCTCCTGATTACAGGAAGAGAAATTCCCCAGGCAGCATGATCACAGTATTTAGCCTTTTAGAAGAGAAGGAATATTTCTTGAGATTTGCTTTGAGAGTAAACTCAAATTCAAGTTCGAAGATCTGATCTTCTAGAAAGAAAAGGGGAATTCATGAGTAAAAGTGTTTCTTGAAGATAGCTGAAGATCATCTACCTCATCCTCATAGCTGGAGGTACAACAAGGTTGAAAGTCACCATATGGTAGAACAGAAACTCAACTCAAGCATCATCCCCTTCGAGAAGACCATAGTGATCTTCCCAGCAGAACTCTTAGTACTTTCCTCACTGGCTGACACCAACATCATGTTTTCTTTAGCTTATATATATTTATCGCTTCCACATTGTGGTAGTTAGGGGTGTGGAGCCCTTCTGATCTGGAAGATATGCATAAAATATTTTGGCCCTCCCTTCACAATAGAGAAGATGTTTGAATTCTTTCTATTTCTTTTATGAGGTTTTATAGTGTCTTATCACAAAATGTGGATTAAGCATTTTGTCATAGGCAATATGTAGGTCAATCTCTACATTTCTAGCCTTTGTGTATTGTTTGCTGGCTCCCGTGTTCTTTTCACAATCTTTAACTTTTCACTTATTTTAACTTAAAAGAAATTCTGTATATTTAAGCATTAAAAGATTTTAAAAAGCTGATAATATACAGAGCTATACATATATTTTATCCATTTCTGCATTTCTAAAGTTTTTCTCTGCTGACTTTCACATGTTTTCGGTAACTTTTGCAACATCCCCCACCCCCAAATTCCCATTTAATTTCTTACAGTCACCTGAGATATATCAAAACCATGATGGGGGAAAGTCATGATGTGAAAGGGATAGTTGTATTTGCCTTTAGAGTGGCCAAAGTGGATCGTTGAATGGAGAGACATTCATGGCATTGGTAAAACCCAGTTTTAAGACTCTCTTCTGACAAATACTGGTCTTGTGACTCTGAGATTTCTCATTGCTCCAAAAAACTCTCTGATACTATCAGCTACAGAACAGATACCTGTTCTGTATATTTGAATATCTGTATATGTGAATATTTGAGTCACAGCTACCATGTAACAGGGGCTGGGTAGCCTGCATATTTAGACTGGGATAGATTGGGAATGCCTCACCCCTCATCTAAAGGAAATAGGAGTTCTACTTTTGTAGAAAACTTCCTTAAGGAATCTCAACTTCACCTTGATGTATCCAAAGGAAGGATAGTCTTTATCATTCAATCTGCCAACTTCAATCCCTCTCCACAGACTTTTTAAAGACAATTTTCTTAAATATCTGTCATAGAAAGATTGGAAAATGATGGTAACAGTGCAGCATTATAATCCTCATTCTCAATCAGTTTTTACCATCACGAGAATCCTTTTGAGTACAGGTGGAATAAACCAATAAAGCACTGTTAGGATAACTGGGACTGCCCTTAAGGCCCAAAGTAATCTCGTTCCCAGGAACCATCTCAGTTTCCCAAAGCTAGAAAAGAAGACATCAGCTTTTTTGCAAGCAACTGCATTTCTTGCTCTAGCATTTTCAAAATCAATATGATTCTCTATCCGTAATTGTAACCAGAGAGTAAGTGCATGATTGTGGAGGGTCTCTCTTACCTAATGGAAGCACACTAAGCACACTTGTATTAGGTCTTTATGGCCTGCATTTCCTAGACTATCAATCTCCCCCCAAAAGAAAAGGTTTATCCACTGTTCCCTTTTTACCAAATTATCTTAGTGCCTGTGCCTGAAGCTCTATCTAGGGGGTGTGGTTCAATTGCTTTGCCTCCATTGCCCACATTTGAGAGGAGGTTCTGAAAACAATTGCAAGTACATTTTTTATAGTAGATTGACTCATCAGGAGTGGAGAACCTGTGACCTCAAGGCCACAAGTGACCCTCTAAGTCTGTGAGTGTGGCCCTTTAACTGAATCCAAACTTTACAGAAGAAATCGAGCTGCACTTGAGGACTTAGAGGGCCACATGTGACCTCAGGACTGCAGAATCTCCACCCCTGCCCTAAGTTCTGCTGTATCTATCTCACTTCCGGCTTTATTAGCAATGTTTTCTGCTCCTCATCCTTGTCTTCCTTTTCCTCCATCTACTTCTCTTCTTCACCATCACCATCATCATCTTCTTTCTCCACTTCACTATCACCACCATCATCTTGCTCCTCCTCTTTCTACTGCTCCTGCTCTTGCTACTGCTGCTTCTCTCTCTGTTCCCTTGGAGCAGACCATCCTGGTGCCTCTTTTGTGATGCAGCACCTGGGAAGACCCTTGGACACACCGTGACCAACAAAAAAATAAAGGAAGGAGTCAAGACTGAAAACAAAAACCACATTAATTTGGAGGTTGCAGGACAAGATGGTTCACTTGTGCAATTTAAAAGGTACATACCACTTAGTAAACTAATGAAAATATATTGTAGGGGGCAGAGCCAAGATGGCGGCATAGAAGCAGCAAAGCACTACTGCTCCCACACAAACACGCTAAAAAAACTCATAAAATGGGACTCTAAAACAGATTTTCAAGCTCCAAAACTCTCCACAAGACAGAAAGCACACCTGTTGCTACAGGCAGCGCAGCAGGCGGGGCTCTTCACAGCAGTCTGGGAGCCATGGCAAAACCGGGCAGGCTCAGGCCCTGGGGCATCAGGCTGGGAGCCGTGTCTATAGGAGAGCAGATCAGCTGCACTGGAGGAACACTTACCACATCTATCAGGCCAGAAGAAAAAAAGGCTAAGAGAAAGGTCAGTGGATTTTGCTAACTGGGGAGGAGAAGAGCGGGTCCGGCCAAACTGCTCCCAGGGCAAGGAGGCAGTGGGAGGCAGCTGTAGCACCAGGAACGGGTGAGAGCCGCAGCAGCTTCCACTGGGCTGCTTCAGAGCCCTCCGCCTGCAGATAGCAGAGGGGCTGACTCGATCCATGGAGGCCAAGGGCTCTTGCGTTGAGTGGCCTGGATCAGGATCGTGGTCTTGAGTGGTGGTCCTGGGGTGCGCTTTCAGTGAGCCAAAGCTGGGGGGGGGGGGAGCTGCAGCATCCCACTAAGAGCTCCGGCAGCTGAGAGGGCCCCAGCGATTTGGGACAGAGCTTTCCCCCTCCAGGAAGCTGAGTTCCACAGAGATAAAAAACCAAGCAATTAATAGACTGGCCAACATGAGAAAAAAGAAGCAGGCTAGGAACAGCAGTAAAACTCTAGAATCCTTTTTTATGGACAAAAAAGACCAAAGTATGGAGCAGGAGTAAGACAACTCAGTCAGAACTTCCTCACCAAATGCTTCCAAGACACTGGAAGAAGGCCTACTAGCTA
>JAQQSW010004095.1:0-14526 GCA_028646575.1 Pseudocheirus occidentalis
TGACACCCCTTGGACTTCATCATGTTTTTCTCATGTATATATGTCACAACATCGGCCTCAGCAATCTAGCCACAACACCAAGGCCAAGCACCAAACCAAATCTCTGTGCAAGTGTCTTAACACTTCTCTTGGAGGGCTGGTAATCATACTAGGAGCACTTGAAAGCCCCTCAACTTTTACACCTATGCACTTGCTGCATTCTAATTACACTGTGCTATTTGTGTACTTTTCTTACTTTCTCTACTAAAGTTTAAGTTCAATGAGGATGGGGACATTCACCATTGTATCTTCCCAATAACTAGCACCATTCCCTGGGCATACAAAATATTCAATAAGCATCTGGCAAATTGCTTTTTGCTCTCTTGGTGAATTTTAAGTCATAAAAATAACAAACTTATCAATCAAATAAAATTTCCAAAAACATTTAGTACTGAAAATTTTATAAAGTCTATGTTGAAAATCATCTTAATGTGTAACTAGAAAAAAATAAAATACCATTAAGTGTGAAAAAAGAATTCTCTGCCAAGTGTCTGAATGTATTTGTGAAAAACAAGTAGCATCTTTGAAAAAAAAAGTACCTGCGTACTCTTTGTTTCATTAAGCCAAACCATACTTTGTTTAAATTGCATAACAATAAAGATACTCTAGGTCTCAATTTCCTCATCTAAAAAATAATGGAGTTGCACTAGATGACTTCTGAGGTCTCTTCCAGATCTAGATAAATGACCTTATAGTCCCATTAAAGGAAAGAAGAATCAGTTATTAAATGTTTATTATTTGCCAAGCATTCAGTGTTGGGAGTGCCAGAGAAAAGCAAGGCAGTCCCTACTCTCAAGGAGGGATTTGCATTCTAAGAGAGGTTTAGATGTATAGTGGATAGAAAAGCCTAGTGGTCATTGCAGAGGACAAACAGTAAGGGCATATGGTCCAGATGGCAAATAATCCAATTTATCTGGAGTGTACAAGAGAGGTAAAGCTGATAAACACTTTTTCTTTTGTCATCATTTTAATTATTAATAAATGACATGAGTAAAAGCTTTTCAGGAATCGGTTCTTAACCTTTATGGTGTTGTATTCCCCTTTGTCACTCTAGTGAAGCATATGAGCCCCTTCTCAGAATAATGTTGTTATTTTTAAAAGCTGAAAGAAAGACTCAATTTTAGTTAGAAGGCAGTGAAAATAAATTACATTTTCCCCATCAACATTCTAAAATGTATGGAATTAGAATTATGGAAAGAAGTTTATTGACCCCAGATGAAGAATCCCTGTTTTAGACCAAGCATCTGCCACTCACAGTTCAGAAGTGTCTTTCTGTTTCACACATGTGAGCCCAACTTTGCTCCCTATGCCTCTTTTAAATAAGTATGCCATTCCTTTTAACTGAATAAAAGAAACAGTCTCTCTAGAACAGGTTTTATTTAACAGAGAATGTTAAAGATATATTTAAAAATGCAGAACTCACTAATGTGTCTTATCTATCAGTTACAATTCCTCATTAGTTGATTTTGCTTAACTTTTCTAGGAACACTGCTTGTGAGGAGTTAGGGATGGGGGTGATAGTGATGATTATTGGAACTGTCCAAGATGTTGAAACAAAAATGTGCCATAAAATAATAAATATAATAAGACTTTGCATGGCTAAGGTCTTATGGCTTGCTCAGATGCATGTTGCTTTAGACTTTATTGCAGCATCTAAAACCAAAGGGTAAAGGGTTGAATTCTCCATTTAAGCAAGTAGAAACCTGACCCAACAGCTAATGGCTTGGTCTCATCAGGTTTCACTCCCTTCACTGGCTTCATCCTTGCAGAACTGCAAAAATGCCTTGATTCATCATTACTTATAATTCATAGGCAGTTGACAGCTGTCAGTCAGGCAGGACTCAATTGACCGCTATCTCATCTGGAAATATACATAAAGCAAGGGAGACAGCATCAGCTGACAGACTATTTTGTCGATATTGATCAAACGATAATTAACCATTTTGGCAGAGAACCTGCCCTCAATTACGGCAAAACACACTAGTTTGTAAAAATTAAATGAAACATTTCACAGAATGAATCGTGATGCTGTCCTGTCACGTCCAAATGCACCAATTTATTCCATCTCTAAATGCTTCTATACCATCCACTACCTTTTTCTCTCCCCACCTTAGCCAATTCTGTAGGCACAGCCAAATCTTTCCTAATGTTATCACAGAAACAAGTAGTGAGGAATACAAATAGATTGGTCTCTGACTCCTAAAAAATTGGTCTCTCAACTCCTAAAGAAAGGCATTAGCAGATTTAGGATCATTTATACCACACTTCATCACATTTTTTTGCATATGCCAAAATGGAATTTACAAAATTACTATCATCAAGAATCATTTATTGGTGGCTACTTGGTAGAGGACACTGGGTTAGCCATTGGGAATAAAAAGGAATAAGATGCTACCTTTCTCCTTGAGGAGTTTGCAATCATAAGATTATAACCTGGCATAGAGATAGTGTGTTAGAGTGCAAATGCATTGTCCTTATACTTAGGAGACTTAATGAGCCTGTGATCTGATGATATGAACTTGATTCCTGAAGCTATCACCAGTATGACTTTGGGAAAGTCATTCTCTTACATTTGGTTTCCTTGTCTGTAAAATGAATGGGTTAAGCATGATGACTTTTACAGTCCTTTTGAGCTCTAAATCTACAATCCTGTCACTGAGTCAGAGAACAGGTAAATATGAAGGTTCAAGGCAAGAGACAGGGTAGGCAAATAAGAACTGAGACCATAGGTTTGAGCAAAGGAAATTATTCAGTCACAGAAATATACAATTTAGAGCCAGAACATAGGGCTGAAATTGTATCTTCTAGTTTCCTCAGTTTCCACAGAAGGGAGCTGAGGTATAGAGCGGGGAAGAGATTTGCTCAAGGACACAAAGGAAGTAGCAGAATGGTATTTGAAACCCATGACCTCTGATTCTAAATCTGTTGAATGACATTTGCCTAAAAGCAAGAAACCCTCAGGTAATTTAAACAAAAAAAAGGCAACTTAAACAAATAAGATACCTGAGATGACTCTCACCACAGAACCAGAACTTTTACTAAGTTCTTAAAGAGGAACCCAGTGCAATTTGCTCCAGCTCTGCAGTTAAGGTAGTGTAATGGTAATTAATTTAGCAGGTACTTGGTCCTTACTAATAAGGGCTAAGTAGTTCTGTGAAAGAGGCAGAGGGTGTGAACTCTCTCTCCTGTGTGAAAGAGACAGAGGGCGTGAATTCTGTTTCCTGTTGCTGACTTGGCAAGAGGAGGTTGGCTGAAACAGGAAGCCTCTGTGTGTGTGTGTGTGTGTGTGTGTGTGTGTCAGACTGAAGAAGTGAGTTCGAGTTTTCTTGAGAGTGAGAGTTTCTCTACCAGTATCTTAAAGCTGACTGAGAACTGAGTTGGAGTTTTTCTTGAGACCAGAATCTGGTGAAGGCTGAAGTTGCTGACACCTGGAAGGCTGAGATTCCTTCTGGTTCCCAGGGCCAGCCAAACTGGGAGATGACTGGAGAACCATGACCTGGATAAGCCTTTATTTGTGGCTTGGTTTATCCTTGAGTTTCTGGCAACAGAAGTTGTGAAGGTTTTGAGATGTGTTGTACCCTATGAACTTCGGTGTGTAACAAGAACTGCCCAAAGGACTGGACAAGGAGCTGGGAGCTGTCTGCCTCTGAATCCAGGTAACCATTTGGTAGATTCAGGTAGGAGCTGGGACCATGGAAGGGGATCCAGGGAATCTGAGAGACCACCCTGAGTCAAGATGAAGAAAAGGCCTCTCCTTGGATATTGAACAAGTGATGAAATTGAAGTTTAACTAGACACCAAGGGGTGGAGGGTTTGTGTAATTTTCTAATGATTGTGTTTGGTGATTAATGATACATAGTAATTATGAATCTGGATAAGTGACTGATTAAGTTAATTTATGATTGCCCCATGAGTGGAAGATTTATTATTGTATTGTGAAATGTCTGAATGATTAAATAAGGAGGGTTTCCCCCTTAGGGAAACCAGATGATTATTCTTTTGTTCTTTGTTCCAAATACTGTGGCCAAAAATACTATGTTGAAAACTATGTGGCCATTCTAATGTTAAGTCTTTGTGAATACTATATTGTGATTTTCTGTGATAAGATGTAATGTTGTAAATATTATACTGTGATTTGTTGTGAATGTTTGCCTTTATTTGTAATGGAATAGAGTGTTTGCTATAGTGTGTAATCATAACCTTAAAAGCGGTTCACAGTAGCACTCTTTTGGTGAAGCTGCTTGTGCATGGCATTACACACAGCTCTCTGGCTAAGGTAGGTGAGTGGTCGGGAAACCTCAGCTAATAATGGCAGTCAGTTTAGTTTAGTATCCTTTGTTCCAGAAGTCCAATTATTTACTAAATGTGCTGCTTATACAAATGAAAGTATATGGCTTTAAATTTTAAGAACACAAGCAGAAAACAAATAAGTCCAGAAAAATAATAAAAATATCCTATTATATTTACCCAAAGAGACCAATAGCGTCAAGAGTCTTTTAATAATTAAGGTACTCTAAAGCAGAAAAAAAATCCAGGGCAGCTAGGTGGCCCAGTGAATAGAGCACTGGCCCTGGAGTCAGGAGGTCCTGAGTTCAAATCCAGCCTCAGATACTTAACCTTTACTAGCTCTGTGACCTTGGGCACTTAACCCCAAATGCCCTGCCTTCCCCCACCAAAAAAAGCAACAATAATGATGATGATGATGATGTCACTCAGGCAGGATTGTGGGAAGATGGCCAAGATCAGAAAATTCCAAGCTCTCAAGATTTCCTCCCACAAAAGAGTTAAAAGGGCACCTTAGGGCGAACAAAATGTGGTGGAGGTAAATAAGAACAGGGGCAGAACCAGGGTCCTCCTGGAACAATTTGAGAAGACTGGTAGAAAAATTTCAGGATAAAGTTTGGTCCTTGTGACACCTCTAGGCTAAGTTCCATTTTAACAACTATTAGCAAGGCTCTTAAACAACAAGCAGCAAGCCGTGGGTTTAGTTGGTTTGAAAGGCTGTCTCAACCAACCCTACCACCAGAACTTTAACGTGAGATAGTGAGGGGAGTTGGTCTGAACCCTGGAAGATTGAGGGGACCTGTACTGACAAGGAACACCAGACCTAGCTGTGCTGTGAAGAGCAGCAGGGGCAAGAAGGAACCAGCACAGGCCCTGTGAGTGCAGAAGCAGTGAGGCAGAAAGCCCCTGGCTGTGGGCATTTACAGGAGGTTAGATGTTTGACTTGGGTTTCAGGCTGGAGGGGAGAACTGAAGCTCTGGTGTAAGCAGCATCATTTCCCATATCCAAGGACTAGAGGTGATTACAAAAAATCAAACTATAACCACATACATAAAAAAATACACAGGCAAAGGAGAAAGAATTCAACCATAGAAAACTATTATGGGAATAGATATGACCAGGGTTCATCTTCAGAGGAGGATAATGAAGTAAAGAAACTCCCAAAGAGTAATGTCAAATGGTCGTTTGCCAAAAAGAATTCATAGAAGATCTTTAAAAAAAGACTTTAAAAATAAAATGATGAAGACAGAGGAAAAATTAAAAAAGACAATAAGAATAATCCAAGAAAAACGAAAAGGGTATGAAAGGAGAGTTAACCAACTAGAAAAGGAAATCTAGAATCTTAATGAAGAAAATGGCATTTTGAACATTAGAATTGGGCAAAGTGAAGCCAGTAAAATTATTAGAGATCAAGAAATGATTAAACAAAACATGAATAATGAAAAAACAGGAGAAAATGAAACATAAGAAAAACAACATATTTGGAGAATAGATCAAGAGAATACAAAAAATAACTGGACTAATTTAGAGTTGCAATCAAAAAAAGAATCTTGATGCAATAATACAATAAGTAATTCAAGAAAATTGTTCTGAAGCATTAGAACAAGAGCGGAAAGTAGAAATAGGAAAAAAAATCTATCTCCAATTAAAAGAGATCATATGAGGAAAACTCATAGGAATATCATGGTCAAATTCCAAAACCCCCAGCTCAAGGAAAAAAATATTAAAAGCATAAAGATTAAAACAATTTAAATATAATGGAGCCACAATTAGAATTACACAAGACCTAGAAGCAGAGATATTAAATGATTGCAGGTCTTGGAATACCACATTTTGAAAAGCAAAAGAACTGGGGCTCTGACCGAAAATATCATACCCTGCAAAGTTAAGTATTATCTTGAATGAACTTAATAGATTTGACATACAAGAACCAATAGTAATATAAGGTACATAATAAAGAGTGATTATAAGAGATTCATAAGGACAGACTTTTTTATATATGTAAAATGGATGTCTATGATTCTTATTAATAATTGGGTAGTTCATAAGAAAGATTGGGGTAAACCTGAGTATGATATGAATTTAAAAAGTAAAACTATTTAGGAACAGCTTAAAAGAATAATTATTTTATACAAATGAAGTGCAAAAGGAAGGATTAATACAGAGGAATTAGATGGGGCAGGAGATTGGTAGTTCTGGTAACCTACTTTCATCAGCAATGGGTTTAAAAGGGAACAATATACATGTGTATATATATATGTATATACACACACATATATGTATGTACACACACATATATGTATGTATTTATGTATTTATAAGAGTATAAAAGTCTCCTAAATTAAGAAGAAATAAAATGGTAGGGGTATAGGGAGGGGGGAGAGGACAGAAGAGAGATCTTTAGAGGGGAGGGTGAAGGAATAGGTAAATAGGGATATAGGAGGGCATTTAGATTTATGGAAATGGGAAGATAGAGGACAGATCCTTGGAGGGATCCTAGGCAAGTCATAGGAGGGCAAGGTGGTGGGTAAGAGTAAAATAGAGGAGGCAGGAGGGAAAGGAAACAAGAGATATGCACATACATAAAAACAAAGATCTGGAACAGAATAGGTTTGGGAAAGTATATGTCTCAGTGTATATGTGTGTGTGTGTGTGTGTGTGGGTGTTTATGTATATATCTATAGCTATGGAGAAAAATATCTAAACTTTATTGTGGCATTCTGTGGGGTGGGGAGAGGAGAAAAAAGAACAAACTAAAAAAGTACACAGCAGAGAACACAAGAAAACTCACAAGGAAGCAAAGAAAAGATGAACACGTCTCAATACAATGAGAATTATTTCTGATACAGGCTTTCTTGAAATGAAAATTTATTGTTACATATTTTGAATCCCCTCATGTTCTGCTATGCACATGGCATGCTTTTTTTCCTTTCTAACTTTGTATTTAAGTTCCAATATTTAAGTGTATGATATATTTTTGTTCCTTTTCTCTGTTCTGTATTTGTGTTCTGAAATAAGATTTTGGAAAAAAAAAGAAAAAAATTATTAAGGTATTCAAAGACTATCTGGTCTAATACTCTCATTTTACCAAGAAGAAAGCTTAGGCCAAGAGCTATAGAGCAGCTTGATCAATGTTACACAGACAAAGATAATAAAACTGGCATTTATATAATGCCAATAGTCAGTAAACATTTATTAAATGTCTCTGGACCAGGAATTGTGCTAAGTTCTAGGGATAAAAATATGGAAAAAAATAAAGATAGTCCCCGTCCTCAAGGATATTATAATCTGCTGGGGAAAGACAACAGACAAAAGGAAGCAGAAAGGAGGCAGGGGTTGGGGGAGGAGAAAGGTAAAACAGAAGGCATCTAGTGGGGAGAGACATAGTAGAGAAGTCAGAGGTGTCCTAAGTGCGTCCACGTGAGAAATGGAATGTTCTGAGTTCCTCAGATGGAGGTTGGGTATTCATGGCTTCACCCTTCAGTCAGAAGAGTAGAGGGTAATGATGAGGTGGAATAATATGGCTGCTGGTATCTTGTAGGATGATATGTTTTAACCAATAAAGATCTTCTTGATCATGATGGAGAAATCAGAGAAATCCCAGAGTAGTTTAGCCAAGTGAGAAATGAGGAGAGCTCCCTTCTTGAATGTAATGCTTTAAATGCAAAATGTTTTACATACACTAACTCATATGAGCCTTATACCAATGCTCTGGGGTAGGTACTCATCCCTATTTTACAAAGAAGCAAACTAAGGCTTAGAGAGGGTAAGTTAGTTGCTCAATGGCCACATACCTAATATGTTCAAGAAGTCTGATTTAATCCTTGGTCTTTCTGGATACAAATCTAGCACCCCAAACCTAAATACTATGCCAATTAATTACTCAATAAACAAGCATTTATTAAATGCTTATTATGTGCCAGATATTGGCTTAGACATTGGGGATACAAAGACAAAAAAAAATGAAATTGTACTTGATCTCTAGGAGCTTATATGTAGAGAGAAAGAATATGTACAATTTTAAATATATGCAAAACATTTACAAAGCAAACACAAAGTAATTTCAGAGGGGAAACACTACTGGGTAGGGTGATTAGGAAGGTTTTAGGTAGGAGTTGGAGTTTAATCTGAGCTCTGAAGGAAGTAGCAGTGCCAAGATTCAAATCCATGCATCCTGACTGTATATCAAAGCACTCCTTTCACTGTGCTTAATCATACTAATTGGCCTTCCTACTTACTCCTTTCTGGCACACATTCAACTTCTATTTTATATTCAGGGCACTTTATCTCTCCCCAAAACAGTATACTTCAAATCCCTTAAACCTCATGAAGAATATGTCAGCTTCTAAGCTGGAAAAATGAAAAATTAACAGAAGAGAACAGAAGGAAGTTAAAAAGGAGATATAGACAAGCAGAACAGCATTAAAACTCCTATGATAAATTTAATATACACTTTAATGAAAAGTTAGACATAATTGAGATTTTTCTTTCTACAACAAAATGTTTATGCTTGTTGTCAAGTTGCTAATAATTACATTATTGAAAAAATAAAGGTCACACATAAACTGCAGAAAGAAAAAAATCAGCTTCTAAACAAAAGAGAAGGAAACTAATCTGCTAAAACATTGAGATGATTTAAGAACATCTAAAAGTCTGGAAAATAAAATGCTAAAATATTTAGTATATTTAAGAGTATTACTACGTAATTAATCAATAGTAGCATTCAGCAATTGATAAAGCAGATTAAAAAATAAAAAGTGGCTGTGTTCTGAGAGAGACTGGATAAAATTGAACAGATCATAAACAAGGAATATTATGGAAATCATAAAGCTGTTTTTTTACACGTTAGAGATTAGTCTGATACAATTACATGACAGATGTAGAAACTGAAATCAAGAGAGGGGAAGGGACTTGCTCAAGGTTACAAAGCTTATTAGTGGCTGAGTATATCTGTAGACTCTTGATCAAGTATTCTTTCTATACCTGTGGTAGAAAAAATAATCCATCAAATCCAAACAAATCTGTTTATAGTTCCAGTGTGATTGTTTTTTATCCTTCAAACTCAGCAATCATGTCAATTCCCTCTATCAGTCAATTTTAGCCCAATCTCATTGATACCCACATTTGGTTACCAAGGACTCCACAGGATAAGGGCATGCCTGCTGAGATCCAGCAAGAGCTAACACCAAGTGGGACTGCCTTTTCTGTTCCTTACTCCAGGCTACCTGAGAAAACACCCTCAACCTTTCTTCTAGTGCCTCCTTCCCTCTTTGACAGGTACTGAATGCTTTCCTCTATGCCTACAAGAAGAGATCCATAATGGATGCTTCATTTGGATCCTTAGGAATAATTCCTTGCCTACCAGTGGTGGGCCACTCTCCTTCATGCTCCCCACTCTCCTAAGAACTCCTTGGCTTTGCCATATGCATAGCCAACGAATTATCAAGACCTCAAGACCTTTCCCTTGGTCCCAGAGCCGAACACCCCTATATGTGTTGATCCTCCCAATTAGTCTGAGTTTCTTGAAGGCAAGGACTATCTTGATTTCTATTTGTAGCTCCACCACTTAGCACAGTACTTGGTATGCGGTAAACACTTAATAAATTATTTTCCACTCATACATTACTACATTCATTCACAGCTCATTCTCTGCAATTTTTTTTATCTTTTCTTCTCACAAATACTAGAAATCTTTTTTTTTAAATTTTCATGGGCACAATGAAGGCCTCAGGCCGTCTGTCAAATTATTCACTTATTCTCACTATATCATGAATCCACTGTCTTTTTAAATTATATAATTTCTTGACTTGTCCTCAAGTTATCATTGTTAATACAGTGCATCCTACTTATACAAACCATATGTTTAGCATTTTCCTTTGGGTCACTCAGAATTTTTTATTGTTCATAGAATCAAAGGGAAGTGCAAAGAATTATCTACATCTCAGTGGGAAAAGAGAAAAAAGTAAGTAATCAGATTTTATTAAAATTAAATAAACATTGCTGGCGATTAAATTTGTTTACAGAATTGTTTCTTTTTGTGTTATGGTAGCAAAGAGATGGGTTAATTGGTAAATAAAGATGACAACACAATTATACTATTTCATGCACGAAAACATCTTGACTTGGTTCACTACAAATTTGTTACATAATTACAAGTGGTCTCTCACTGCTGGAAGGCAGTCTTTCTACACATTCCTACTTAGTTCATGATCTCACTTACCATAACTGCTCTTCCAAACCTTTTCTTCCCTCCTCAAATCACCCATGGCACGCTCTTCTTCCAACCTCTTAGCTGAGAACTTTGCCTCCTATTTTACTGAAAAAATAAATGAAACTCTTTGCAGAGAGCTCCCTTTCCTTTTCTCCTCCTCTTACATCAACTGTATACCTTCTACCACTATCTTCTCCTTCATCCTTATCTCACGTGAAGATGTGGCTCTTAATTGCCAAAGGAAATAACTTTATATGAACAAGTAACCACATTGTATCTAACTTATCTTCAAACCCTTCCTGTCTACTGACTGTTTCCTTACACATTTGTAATCACTGGGTCCACCTCCTTTTCTCTCTCTTCTTATGTCTCTATAATCTGGCTTCTGAAATCATCATTCAGCTTGAAACTGATGTTTACAAAGTAAATAACGATCTTTTAATTGCTAAATCTAATGATCTTTTCTCAGTCCTCATTCTTCTTGATCTCTCTGCAGTCTTTAGACACTTCTCACTGATAATCTCTTCTCTCTAGGTTTTTATAACACTACTTTTTTCCTGGTTTCCCCCCTACCTGGCTGGCCACTCCTTTTCAGTTTCCTTTGCCAGATCTTTATCCAGGTCATGCCCACTAATCATGGGGTTTTGTTCTGGGCTTTATCTTCTCACTCTATATATTTTTCTTGGTAATGTCTTCAGCTCCCATGGATACATTATCATCTCTATACTGATGATTCTAAAATCTACTTATCCAGCATTCTCCAATGACCTTCAGGCTCACATATTTATACTGGACATCTCAAACTGGATTCCTATACACATCTTAAAGTGTTCAAAACTTAACTCTATTATTCACTACCTCTACTCTTCCAAATCTTTTATCTTTCAAAACTTCTCTAATACTGTCTAGGGCACCTAATGCAA
The DNA here is from genome assembly GCA_028646575.1 of Pseudocheirus occidentalis. Classification (NCBI taxonomy): domain Eukaryota; kingdom Metazoa; phylum Chordata; class Mammalia; order Diprotodontia; family Pseudocheiridae; genus Pseudocheirus; species Pseudocheirus occidentalis. Next base: position 11,458 of record JAQQSW010004095.1, read on the forward strand.
ACACCAAGCCCAAGCAACTTCCAAGGTTTGGATTATGAGCATAGTAACTCCATTCAGTAACAGATGAAGGCAAAACATTCACAGAAAAAAAGAAAATCAAAATACAGGTAACTCACTCATTTAGTAAGTTGTCCGTTCACTCACAAAGTACAAAAGTCAAAGTACTCCACCCCTGGGTAGTCTCAATTGGTGATTAGTTTCCAATCATAAACAAAGTATATTTATTTCATAGGTCACAAAACACAAAGGCCATCCACCCCTAGGTCACAACTAGGTTATAATATCATCACAGTATTCAATATTCAAGTCTTTTCTTCATCTTGACCCTAGGCAAGTTCTTAGCAGTTTCTGTTCCTGGGAAGACAATGCTTAACAAAGACACAATATAGATACGCACTGGACATCCTCATCAATTCCCTCTCTACCTGTGAAGTTAACCTGGGCCCAACAACAAGGTCTGAGGAATTAGCACAAAACATCAGTATAGTCCCCAAACCCCTGAAAATATCAGCAAGACCCTCCTCCAGGATTTCTGTAAACACACAAGAAAATCCTCTTTCAGGGCTTCTGAATCAACAGCAAGGTCCAGGACTTCTGCAACAACAGCAACATCCTCCATCAACAGAAGAATCTGACAAAGTAATATCAAAACAGACAGACCAAATACCGGCACCACAGTCATGCTTCTTCCCAGTTCAGTCCTCAATTCTCATTTCTCTCTCCCCAGCAGTAGCAGCAGCTTCCAGATGCTGGCTCTCAGAAGTTCTTCTGGCCTCCCTCTGCTTGGGTTTCTCTATCCATGACACCAGCTCCTCCCAGTTCAGTCCCCTCTTATCAGGTCAACAAGTCCATCCCATTGTGGGGTTCAAATTCCATTACCATTACACCTAGTCACTCAGGCTCTCAACTCAGGTGTCATCCTTGTTTCTTTTCTGTTACACAAATATCCAATCTGTTCCTAAGGCCTGCCAATATGAACATCTCTCCCACATTCCTTCTTTTCTCTTCTGACTCTGCCATCACCCTCATCATTTCAAACCTATACTATTGCAATTGCCTGTTAGTTTGTTTGCCTACTAGAAGACTCTCCCTACTCCTTGTCTACCCTCCTCCATTCAGTTGAAGTGATTAATTCCTAAAGCATAGGTCTGACCAGGTCATACCTCTGCTCACTAAACTGGAGTGGCTCTCTATCACCTCCAGAATCAGGCAGAAAATTCTGTTTGACCTTTATAATCTGCCCACCCTTTCCTATCCACTTAAATCTTATATTCCCTCATATTTTTCAGTCCAGTGACATTTGCTTCCTTGCTGTTTATCACACAATGGACTCTTATGTCCTGACTGCAGGCATTTTCACTGTCTGTTCCCAATGCTTAGAATGCTCTCTATCCTCTTCTGTACCTGCCATTCCTTACTTCATTCACATTAGAATTAAATTTCACCTTCAACAGGGAGTCTTTTCCTGAACCCCTTTAATTCTAGAATTAAATTAAGAATTTTAATTCTTCTTTTTGTTGATTATTTCTCATTTATAATTTATGTAATGTATTTGTACAGTTGTCTGTTTGATATCTCCTCCAATAGACTGTGAGCTCTTTGAGAGTGGGATTGTCTTAAATCTTTCTTTGAATCCTCACCACTAAGCACAGTGACTGGCATACAGAAAGCACTTAATAAATGATTACTAACTGACTGGCACAAAGGGAAAAGCCCACCATATATTAATCAATTAAACCTTAGTCTCATGGGCAATAAGCACAGTGGTAGACTGGTCAAAAGCAGTAATTATGGTGTTTGTACAAGAGATTTACAAACAAGAAGACAAGTGATTAAGAATTTTGCTTTGACAAAGTTTAGAAGGCAAGAAAAATCTTGCATCAGCATGCAGAATTTTAGTACTTCTAACACTGACAGGTAACACCAACATATATTCAAAGTGATATTTGATCTGCTTTTTAGAGGGAAGGTTAAAGTACAAGCAAAATGCTGTTTTATTTTCCAGATTACCATAAAAAGTCTCTTTGAGGTAGACAAGTGGTAGAGTAGACAGAATGCTAGAATTGGATCCTAGAAGAGCTGAGAAATCCTTACTGAGAAATTTATTAGCTGTGTGGTCCTTGGCAAGTCACTTAAATTATCTGTGCCTCTATTTCCTTGTCTATAATATGAAGACAGGTAATAATAACACCTACTTCCCAGGGTCATGTAGATATATGTAAAATGAGATATATGTAAAATACTTTGGGAAGCCTAAAGTACTAATATATTGTTATTGTTTTTAAAATAAGGGAGAGGAAGATGAAAAAAGAAGGTTAAGGAGTTAAAGAGGAACTCTATCATCTTTCTATTAGCTTATAGGGCAGAATAACATGACACAAAAAAGAAAGGCAAGCAAAAGGACCAATGAACACTTGTTTACTGCTGGGAATAAGCCTTTTTTATTTCATTAGGACATCTTAGATAAAAGCATTGTCCTTTGTAACAAGAGATGAGGATCCTGATGCCAAGTTTCCATTTGGGGAGAGGTTATCTAATAATAATCACAGGACAGAGAGAAGAATAATGATGAGTGGTGACTTATTATAACAAGTGGTTCTAAGATGTTTAATCTGTTGACCTGATATGAATAATGGGGAACACTGTTGTCTTTGGAGACTATATACCTGCAATGAGATAGACAGTGTTTGAAGATGGGGTGGAGAGCCTGCTGCCTCAGGACCATATGTGGTCCTCTAGGGCCTTAAGTGTAGCCCTTTGACTGAATCCACACTTCCCAGAAGAAATCTCCTTGATTCAAGGATTTGTTCTGTAAAACTTGGACTCAGTCAAAAGGCTGCACCCAAGGACCTAGAAGGGAACTTGTGGCCTCGAGGTTGCAGGTTCCCCACCCCTGGTTTAAAGATTTGTAGAATATGCCTAATTCTGGGGATTAATATGAGGATAAAATGTACAACTAGAAGAAACCAAAGGAAACATTGTTGAAAAATCTATAATCCTGAGGAAAAAAAAACCAAAAGAAATACACACACACACACACACACAAACTCACACACACACACACACACA
>JAQQSW010004096.1:0-14526 GCA_028646575.1 Pseudocheirus occidentalis
CGAATATAGTCTGAGCAAAAGATATCCCATGGACCGTCTAAGTGATACAGTTGGCCCCCAGTGAAATTGATGGCTCCTCTAAGGAAGATTATAGAAAAGCCGGGACCCAAATCACAGAGGGTGATAGGTGGCTGGATCTGCACCTGTGAAGGGAGTAGCTGCTCATTTAGGTAAACACCCAAGGTTATCTCTTATTTACTACTTCAAGCACCTATATGCATGAGATGAATGACTGCCTTCTCTTCTCTGTGTATGTTACTGAGATTGTGTGTGCAGGTGTATGTGAGTTTACATAGTTCTCAGAAGCTGAACTCAGCCATTCAGTCTCTCATCACACTGTATCTCACCTGCCCTGTCACAGCTAAACATGGTCTGGATGACCTCCAAGACCCCTTTCAACCCTAAGTCTGTGAGATTATCCTAGAAACTGTCACCTGTACTAAATTCCTCTACTCCTTGAAATTTGGCTTCTAATCTCACCACTCTATTAGAACTACTGACCTAACAGTCATTAATGATCTCTCCACTTGCTAAATCTTTTCTTGTTCTTTTCATTTACATCGTGGTTATCATTGCCTGAGTGGATGTTTAAAAGCCTGAGATGGTTTTTGAAACATCTGTCAAGTATTTCCCCACCACCTTTTATCCCTTTCCCTCAATTTATATAACATTTGTAGTTACCATTTCATAATCACACAATCCCAGAGCTGAAGAAATCTCAGAGACCACTCGTTCTGATCAATACCTGGAGAGAAATCCTTTTCACAACATAGTCCTTTTGTGCGAAGACCTTGAGGGAGGAGGATAGCACCACCTCCAGAAGCAGACCATTCCACTTCTGGATGCTCATGGTGAAGAAGGTCTTCACAATGTATAAGGAACCCTTGAAACTTTCACTGCTCCTCTTTCTGCCCTCTTGAACCAAACCAAATAAATCTAAACCCTCTTCCATAAGGCAACACTTTAAATCCTTCAAGTAAGCTATCATGTCTCCTCTCTGCCTTCTCTTTTCCAGTCTAATCACCTCCAATTCCATTATCAAATCCTCACCTAGCATGAACTTGAGGTCACTGTTCATTCTCGTTGCCTCTGGAATGCTCTCCAGATTATTAGTGTCCTCCTAAAACATGTAACCCCCACACTGAACTGAACGGAGCATGAACTGGGCAGAGTACGTTGGGACTACTACTTCCCTAATTTTCAATACAATGCTTACAAAATCTCTAGTAATGCAGCCTAAGATTGTGTTCATCTCTTTTTCACTGCTGTATACCAATATTAACTTCTAACTTCTATTTTTTTTGTTGTTTTTTGGAGGGGGAAGGTAGGGCAGTTGGTGTTAAGCAACTTGCCCAAGGTCACATGGCTAGTTTTAAGTGTTACCTGTCTGAGGTCAAATTTGAACTCTGGTCCTCCAGACTACAGGGTCAGTACTCTATTCACTGCGCCACCTAGCCACCCCTACTTCTAACTTCTATTAAATTTACATTCCACCAAAACCCCAGATCTTTTTCAGAATACCTAGGATATAGTCATGTCTCCTACTGAAACTTGTGAAGCTAATGTTTTTACCCAAATATAAGACTTTATATTTTTTGTTATTTCATCAATGTTGGAAATTAAAAGCACAGAAACTCCCTACACTGATGCAGAGTGGCCACTCCCTAAAAACTCAATATTAGAAACCTGTCTGGAGCTTTAAGAGGTTAAGTGACACTTAGGATCACACAGTTACTATGTGTTAAGAGCAGTACCTGAAACCAAGCCTTACTGACTTCAAGGTCAACTCTCTCTTTAAATTTATTCGTCCTGATAAACACATCCATAAAATGGAAGAGGGTAGCAAAACAGCAGGATACAACAATAAATATGTTTACAAGAAACATACTTGAAATGTAAAAATTCAAAGTTAAAATAAGGGCCTGGAGTACAATCTAACATTATCCAAATGAACTTAAATGTGTATCTATTAAGCTGCACATTAGTGGATGGGGCCCAAGGTTCTAACTTATTGAGGTCTCTTTAGATACTGACTTCATCATCAGGCATGTTCATTATCCTTCTGGCTTTGTGTCTTCTGTGATCTACATAGTAAATAATCAATGTCTTTATCCAAGTCATTGATAATAAAAAATGTTAAACTGCATCGGGACAAGAATTCATCCACAGGCCACTTCACTATAGACCATCTTCAAAGCTGACTTCATACCATTAGTGCCTGCTCTTTGGGTCCAATGATTCAACCATATAACTCCCAACTCTACTATTGTCTAACTCCATCTCTTCTAGAAGGGTAGCATAAGAGACTTTGTCACATTCATTCCTAAAATCTAGATAAACGATCTTGTATTCATTCCCTTGTTCTAAGGGCCTGGGAACTCTATCACAAAGAAAGGCAAGCAGTCTGAAATCCCTTGTTCTTGACAAACCTATGCTGAACTTTTTGTGGTCACAGCTTATTGGCTTGGATGTTCACTCACTATCCCTTTGATAAAATAGTTAGAATATAGCAAGAGGGGCGGCTAGGTGGTGCAGTGAATAGAGCACCAGCCCTGAAGTCAGGAGGAACTGAGTTCAAATCTGGCCTCAGACACTTAACACAAAACCTAGTCATGTGACCCAGGGCAAGTCATGTAACCCCAATTGCCGTCCAAAAGAGCTTAAAAAAAAATAGAATATAGCCAAGAATCAAAGTCAAGCTTCCTGGCTTATAGTTTGCTGATGTCATTGTTTTCCCTAATAATAACTAACATGTATATGGTGCTTTAAAGTTTACAAAGCACTTGATATATATGAAGCTTTCATTTGAGCCTTATAACAAGGCCCAGAGACAGGTGCTATTAATACCCTCCATGTTACAGAAGATGAAACAGGCTGAGAAAGGTTAAGGCATTTACTCAAGACCCAACAATAACTAAGTATCTGAGGGAGGATTTTAACTCAGATCTTCTAAACTCCAAGTCTGTCACTCTACTCATTCAGCCACTTTGCTGGTGGCAGGGCTTTTAAGACAGAAACGACTTTAGAGGCAATCTGCTTCAAACCCTAATTTTACAATTGAAAAAACTAAAGCCTACAGGTGTCATTTGCCCAAGGCCACACAAACAGTAAATGTCTAAACTGGTGTTTGAACCTTCCTCCTCTGATTCCAAAATCTGTGTTTTTTCCATTCTATCAAGTATCTGGGTCCTTTTTTTTTTTTTTAGGACATCTGGCTCTAATCTTAGATTAGAGGAATAAACAAACATCTGCAACATGGTTACTTGTTTGTCCTACTTCTAGGCAAGCCAACCCAGCTAAAACAGTAGGGCACACTGAGGGAAAGGGAGGAGGCAGCATGTGCCAGGCAAATCAAATCAAATACTTTGATGACCATTTACCTTCAGATCCCAATGGCAACAATCCAAGACCCAGAACCTAAGTGCCTTGGGAATAGCAGTGGCCCTCAAACCACCAGACCTGCTTCCAGCCAAGTCCCACACCCATCACTGAAGGGAGAAATCATTGTGGGGGGGGGCGACCCCACCTTCATCCTTACCACTATCAACAAATGCTGACCATCTGCCAACAAAAGGCAGATAGGCACTAAGGCCCTGGAAGGAGCAGGACCTACTGCCACCCCCTCTGCTCATCACACAAGACCGCCATTTTTGCTTCCAAATGAACCCTGAGAGCTATCATCTAGAAAAGCAACTCCTTTGGAGAATGGACTGGCCATTGCCAAACACAGGGCAGGAAAGGCAGGTCAACTGAAGTAATAAGGCACCCTAAGGAAGACACAGGAGGCATAATTTGATAGTCAAGTAAAATTCCATTACCGCCTTGACCATCACCTCCCCTCAGACCGTGATGGAGACAGCCCAGGAACCTAAATACAAGAGCTTTAGGAATAGCCATGATTCTGGCCTACGGCTTGCAACCATCATCCTGGGAAGAAAGCCCAGTAGAGATGCAACCTGACAATTGCACCTACAGATACTATACAGAGTCCTAGCTATTGAAGATCCAGAAAATAAAGATCCAAATAATTATTATAATTTAAAGTCCTTAGAAATCTGTTGCTAAATAGTTCAATATCTGAAACTGATGATTTTATCAGTGGAAATAACATTTAAAAAGAGACATTGGCATTTCTTTCACTAGCTAGTGAATAATAACAGGTTATGGACCCCTTATCAGAAAAAAATTTTAATTCATAATTGAAGGAAATGCTTCAGTGAGAAGTTAGTGAAAATAAAGATGTAATTTTTTTCCTATCTTAGTTCATAGATTCTCTAAAATCTATTTCTAGATCTCTGTCCATGGTTCTCAGGTTAAAGAATCCTTGGACTAGAGACTATCCAGAGATAACGGTCATCAGTTCCTTTTGTTCCAATGAGTGTACAGACATATACATTTTCCTAGAGAGAGATGTACACATATATACATATAAAACTACAATAAAAGTTCTATTTCCCATTACTTACTATCCCTAATTAATGGCTTATAGCCTACTGCTACATTTTCATTTATTGGGCATTTATAATTAAATATATCATTTCTTTCAACACTTGATAATGAACCAAATGATTTTTCTCAAGATGTACAGCAGAAGATGTACTTAAGTAGATGAATATATTATCTGCAGTTTATCATGCAAGGAAAAAAACATTTGTCATACTGTCAAGGAACTAAAGCGTGCAAAATACTGTGTAGTCTTCTCTGAAATCAAAGTCAAATGTCCGAACTGACCTTGAGAAAAAGCAGTAAGAAAGAAATGGAAAATCAGCACCCAGATTCCCCAGAACATTCACCAAAAGAGTCTTCAGCACTTTCTGCAAGAATCACAAAATTGGAGACTTGGAAGGAGCCTGAGAGGTCTGCTAGCCAAAACCTCTCATTTCATAGACCCAAGGTCTAATGAGGGGAAGTGAGTGGCCACGTGGCCAATAAATAAAAGCTAGCAATAACAGCTAACATTTATCTGGCACTTACTACGTGCCAGGAATTACGCCAAGTGCTTTACAATTAGAGTATCATTTGATCCTCACAACTACCCTGGGATATAGGTGTTATGATCCCCACTTTACAGATGGGAAACTGAGGGTCACATAGCAAGGAGTTATCGAAGGCAATGGAGCTTTGGTCTTACAGACTGCAGTCACAGTGCTCTACCCACTGCTCTGCCTTCCTGGCTTCCCCACTAGCAGAGATAGCACAAAAGCTCAGGTCTTCCGACTCCACAACTCTTTCCACTGCACCATGTAGCTTACGAGGGCTAAGTCAAAATACCCTGCTCCTGTCCTAGGTATCAAATAACTTATCAGATGTCTTTTTTTCCAACAGGTGAGTTGGGACTAACTGCTTATAGAGTCAACTTGATCATTCATGCTTACAAAATAATACAAAATATCAACTAATTTAAAGGTCATCTGTATTTGTCTTTAGTACACACCACATGACCTTTCTTTTTCCAGATCTACCTTCTTTGTTATGTTTTGATTAAACTGATATTAAAATTAGTTTGCATTTTCTGGGCCTATCCTCATGATCTGTTGGCAGGGGAAGCCATGTGAAGACATAAGACTTGCTAAAAATTAATCCCCAAAGTGAGTAAAGTACATACAGTTCATTAAAAATCAACAATTGTTAGGGGGTAAGAAGGTAAGAGGTGGAGTGTATGAGAGGACAGACTGGGGGAAGGAATAATCATTATGCTTGCCATCTTGGGGTGGGGGGTAGGGGATAGATGAGGAGAAAATTTGGATTCAAAATCTTATGGAAACAAATGCTGAAAACTAAAAATAAATAAATTCTGAAAAAAAAATCAACAACTGTAATATTCATCCATAGACGTAAGAGGGAGGAGCAGCATTGCCTGATGGAGAGAGAGGTACCCTCAGAACTAGGTAGACCTGGGATCAAGTCTTCCTGCTGACACAGACGGGCTCAATGTTCTCTAGGAAATTCTAAGGCTTTCAATTATACAGGAAGTGCACCTTTGCACTCTCAACAAGGAGTTCTCTATACTGTGGTACTACATTATACACAGGTTTTCTTGCAAGGGCATATTGACTTAAAATATATATATAATTGTCATTTTCTATGTTTTACTGCATTTTTATTTAATTTCTTTACTGTTTCCCAGTTACATTTTATTCTAACTCAGGAGCGCTGCGCCCCGCATGCAGCTGGCCAATACAGCATCTGCTGCCTCTGCTCCACACTAGTGAAATCAGAGATCTAGTCCCTATCTCCGACTGTCTAAGAACTGGACTTAGGTAGGGGCGGCTAGGTGGTGCAATGAGTAGAGCACCGGCCCTGGAGTCAGGAGTATCTGAGTTCAAATCCAGCCTCAGACACTTAACACAAAAAACTAGCCGTGTGACCTTGGGCAAGTCACTTGACCCCAACTGCCCTCCCAAAAGCAAAAAAAAAAAAAAAAAAAAAAAGAACTGGACTTAGGAGTCAGAAAACCTGTGTTCAACAATGTATACAATAATTGAAACAATGGAAATAAAAGATCACTGAAAGGAAGTCAGACTCTAAATAGCTGAAAACCAATAATGGGCCCAGAGAACAGATAAGAAAGACCGCATCTATCTTCCTCCTCTCTGGGGACAATGAGGGCAGAATGTTACAACTTGTTCTTTGCTTAACTGATTTTCTTTGTTTCAAGGTAAGAGGGAGGGGGGTATTAGTAATACTCCTGAATGGGAGCATGGGATTTGTCCAGAAATAATTTTGATGTAAAAACAAAAGGCATCAAAGGTATTCCCCACCCCACTTCCCACATTCTACCCTCCCCAAAAGAAGAAAAATCCCTAACATTTACTAGATCTGTAATGGTGAGCAAACCATTCAACTTCACTGAATCTCTGTTTCTTCACCTATAAAATGGGAATGAAAAAAATTATTTCAATCTACCTCACAAGATTATGAAAAATAAACACTGTAAATAAAAGTTTTATATAAGTATGAACCATGGTTTAAAAAAACATGGTTAAAGTAAGAAACATTCTATTCAGCATTTATTTGGCAGCTAGGTGGCACAGAGGATAGTTCAGATCTAGCCTCAGCCACTATCTGTGTGACCTTAGGCAAGTCACTTAACCCTGTCTGCCTTAGTTTTCTCCTCTGCAAAATGAGCTGGACAAAGAAATGGCAAATCATTCTAGTATCTTTGCCAAGAAAATACCAAATGAGGTGAAGACACAACTGAAAAACAACTGAACGATAAATTCAGCATTTACCAATCTTCCATGAGACTAGTTCACTGAATACTGGGCTCAAGAAATATAGAAAATACTACTTAAATTATAACTAAAAAAGGATTGGAAAAGAAGACTAGAAAAATGCTGATTATCTATCCTAGAGAAGTGTACAAATAATGACCAGATAGTCTTATCACAACTAAGGCCAGAACTAAGGTCTCAGAAGAAATGTATTTCTGTAGCATGAAAGGGTAAGATTAAACATAAAACTTTGGTATTAGAGGCTGCTAGACAATGGAATGAGTTAAAAAAAAAAAAAGGAAAGCTAGGGAATGTTCTTTACTGAAGGTCATTACAAATAGAGCCTCATCTGGGAAGAGATGTGTCATCTGGCATGAATGGAAGGGGGAAATGGTCCTCTTAAGCTTTGGATCCTATTCAACATAAGAAATTAAATGCCTAGGTGGCTTCCAGGCTTACTGAAAAGGGATTCATCAAAAGCCTACAAAAGAGACCCAAAATACCTGTTCTTAGTATTGCTGCTATTTATTTCTTTAGTACTGCTAGAAAGGTATATTTGGAAGTTATATGCTATTTTATAACTCAAGACATTATTTTTCAAAGTATGCTCATAGGAGGGATAAAATACTCAACCAATTTACCAGTAAGATGATGCTTCTATATCTTTAATGTTTTCATCACAATCACATAATAGCAAACAGCAAAGCAGGATCTGAACATCATACTTCTGAAATAACAGACTATACACACTCTTCTGGGCTGCCTACGAGACCTTTAAAGCTTCCCTTTTATTGTTACTTAACTTATTCTTTCTTAAATCTCTCCTCTCCCTCTCCCTTTCCCTCTCTCTACCTTTCCCTCTCTAAAAGTGAAGGTTACCTTTTTGTTTACTACTGGTACAAATTCATTTTCTGTAGTTTTATTCATTGTTTCTTCTATGTCAGTAGCCACAAAGAAAGAGAGCCACATGGGTACTAGAGCAGACACCTTCCCTACAAATGGATCTATGAATAAGGGGATCAAGAATGCAAAGATGGAGAAACTGGGTCCAGTCAAGGATCAACTTCTTTTAATTAGAAATTTTGGCAGCTTATAAAAAAGAGAGATGGCATCTCAATAAGGCTAGTCATTGTAAAGACTGGCTCTAATATGAGGGAAAATCAAAGCATACTAGGGAATCATTAGGATGCACCTCTTCAGTTTGACAAAGGACAGAGGCTTAAAGTGGCCTCCTCATCCATAGTGGTACCAAAGGTGTGAGTTTTATATAGACTCCTCTGGCTTCCTCCTGTGTAACTCTGGGCAAGTGGAGCTTTTCAGGGGAGACTGGTCACCAGACTTGGTTAAAAAACCAGCAAGTTAAAAAAAAAAAAAGAGGGTTAAGCCTGGTACTGTTGAAAGAGCATTTATTCTACTGTCAGAAAAAAAAAACAGTTTAAATCTACACCTCTCATACTATCCATGTGACCTTAGGCAAATCACCCTGGGCCTCAGCTTCCTCATTTGTAAAGTGAGTAAGTTTGACTTAAGGGCCTCTGAGGTCTCTTCCATCTCTAGGTCTATTCTTCTTTGAGATAGTTAAACACCAAGGAAAATTGACCCGTGATGAAATTTGATTCCATGTTCTACTAGCTAGGCCATACATGAGAGCATCTTCTAAAATATTTCCTTTCTCACTACTTAAAGAGGCAGCAATTTCAGAAAGAAGGCCACATCTGGTATTCTATACAGTGAAACATCAAATGGTTGGCCTCTGGTTTTTTTTTTTCATCTAATCTGAACACCTTTCTATTATATATTGTATTGTATTGTACTATATCATATCATATATTATATTATATTTTATATTGTTCAATCTATCTCCTTGTATAATTATTAAGGGGGAGGACTGGAAGGAAGCAGGTGCTGCCAATTGCCTTGTCAAGAGCACTAGTCTCTCCCCCAAGACAGGGACTGCCTGAAGCCAACAAATAAAAGCTGGGAGAAAAAATGCTTCCTTGCTTGTCCATGTTCTCATTTCTTCTGACCTAGACTATTATAACCGCTTCCTATACATCCCCTCTCCAATCCATACTTCCCATGGCTTCCAGAGTTGTCTTTCTCATGTTCTGTTCTGATCTCTTCACTCCTGTAACCACTACCCACATGTAACAGCAAGCATCCTAGCATACCCAGGAGGGCTGGTAGCACAGATTCTTTGATCTGCTTTACTAAAAAAAGCAACTTTAGAGGGATCGGCAATCTTTAATTAAACATATATACAGAGCTTCTAGCTGTCTGACCATTATATACATACATACATAGTTACTTACCAGAGAAAGAAGCACCAACATCTGGGTTTTCAAAGCCAGGGGGTTCAACGGCTGCCTAGTTTCATCTGGCCAAATCACACAACTCTTTCTATAAGAGAGCCCCAAAGCAAAATCTCACCCCAGAGTGTATATACCCTTTCTTCAGGGTCAGAGGACATCACAAACTTCATGACCCATTGTCTAATTACAAAGTGACAAAAGGTGTAGGCCTTCCTGAAAAACAAGCTTCCCCCCCTAACTCCTGTGGGGTTCCATTTGAGGCCTAGTAAGGGGCAGAGAAGATCTTCAAATTCCCTTACCATTACACCACGCCAAATAAAAGAGAAACTCCTAATGCTACATTCCAACTCATCTAACTACTCACCACCATCTGTAGTTCTGATAACTGCATTCCTATCACTTCCACACTTTTATTCACAATGTTCTTAGCCTAGAATGAACTCCCTCCCCTACCCCCACCTTTAAAAGTCACTTCCTTCCTTTGAGGCCCATTTCAGGTGCTACCTACTCTGTAGCTTTCTCTAATGATCTATCCCTCCTCCCCCTCCCTCGCCCCATCAAATTGCTCTTAGCCCTCTACTGGGGGACTAGCCACTGAGGGCTCAGTCTTTAAGAGAATGCCTGGATTTGCCCTTCCTGGTGAGTTACATTGAACATGTACAGCTATTTGCTGGCCAACCACTCTTGGTGAGTCTACTTCTGATCATAAGAGGCTGGGGAGGGGGTGGGGATGGGGGTGGCGGGTACTTATTGCTTATGATGACAATAAGGAGTCTTCTGGTTGACTGCTGAGCCAGAGGAACTGATGATTCAGAAGGGAGTGAGCCAGAAATGAATTCCCTTATGCCTCTCCCCTTAGCCATTTTTAGCTCTTTTCCTTTCTGGAAGTGAGTGAGGCAAGAACCTTTGTGAGATATCCATTGGTGGAGGGACAGCGGCTGCTCTATCCCCTACCTGGCTGTCATGCGTCTTCAAGTATATGTCACTTCTATTTCTTTTGTTTTTCTTCTTCCCTGATGATATGTGGATAAATGTCTTGAGCTGAGAGCATCCAGGACACAAGTAAAACCAGGAGATTCACCAGAGAGGTCTCACCAGCAACCACAATCAGTATCAGTCTACAGTAGTGGTAACAAGAGAGGATGTAGCTATGAACAAAATGGTAAGCCTGTCCCATAAGGACACTGGCAACCCTCACATGATGAAAAGGAGTGCTACCAATGGACTCTAGAAATACACCAATCATCAAAGCCCAGGAGAAAGATAAAGTTTCTATTGGGGAACTTAGGAGAACTCCAAGAAGGAAGAAAAGACTTTCTCAGGTTGGGAATTTGGAGATACTGTTGGACACATGTATTTCCTAGATATAGGTTTCATTCTGACTATTCTTTCAATCTGTGCCCATTCTCCCCAGGGACCTTCTGCAAGGAAACAATATGCCCTGAACTGGGGGCGGGAGGAGAAGAAGAGAAGGAAGAAAAAATGTTTTCTAACTTTTATTCTCATTAAATATCCTTTAGTGAAAACTGATGTCTCTACTGGTTGAGTGAAATTGTTTAGAAATTCATGCCAAAACAGTTATTAGGGTAGAAATCCTCAGGCCAAAAAAAAAAAAAAAAATAGCATTGTTCCTCTGAAACTCTAACCTGCCACACCCTGAGAGCTGAGAGAGTGAGCCCAGAGAAGGTGATCCAGCTAAGTCCTTGACTTGTCACACATTAGCACTTACCATGTGTCTTTTCCCACTATGAATATTAATAGCTAACATTTATATTTGCAGAGCATTCTAAGGTTTGCAAAGCGCTTTACATATGTCACCTTATTTGACCTTCACGACAATGCTGACCTTACGAGGTCAGGTATCATTACTGTGCCGTTTTCCAGATGGAACTAGAGACTCATTCAGTTCTCTCCGAGGCTGAGAGAAGTTAAGGATTTGCCCCTCCACATACAGCTAGTTAAGTGCCCCATTCAAGCCCCGGTCTTCCCGATCACAATTTAAAAAGCGCTGAAACGTTTAAGAAGCTGTGTTCTAGCCTCTGCTCTAGGGCTTTATGGCTTACAAAGCTCTTTACATACTTTTTTAAGTATGTAATTCTTTTTTTTTTTTAATTCTCCCAATAACCTAGACCCAGTGTTTTTCTCATTATTTCACAGTTACCTGGTCTCCTTGAGAACAAAAGATGTCTCTGTATCCCAGCCACCTACCAATCAATCAATATTCTTTAAGCACCTACTACATGTCAGGGACTATGCTAAGGGGTGGGTATACCAAAAAACGCAAAAGAGAAGTCCCTTCTGTGTTTTCCATGCCATAAGCACTTAATAAATGTCTGCAGCTGCTTTTGTTTGGAGTTTTTTAAATACCAGTTACAAAGCTTGAAAAAGGGGAGGAAAGTCTCAAGTGAGACCTTTTTTGCTGAGGGAGACAGAGGAGGAAAGAGTCTGGAGTGCCTGACTCAGTTTTCCCATTTGTTTATAATCTCTTGAACTGTATGTCTCCCTGGAGAAATCTGAGGCCTTGCACACTGAGATAAATCTGAGGCAAAGATAAATCTGTAGCACAAAGCCAGTGACAGAGAGGCGAGTCCTTAGAAATGCCAAGTGGCCCATTCCCTCCTCTATCAGACTCACCTGTCCCAGAGACTTCAGTGCCCTGACAACTTGGTCTCTACACTCCAGGACCTCATAACCTGGCCAATAGAGATAAACCACATATCTGACCTTACTGAGTTTTTCCTCTTTCTGGCTTCCATTGGCTTATGTTCTTGTCTCAAAATAAGTTTCCTGTGTAATACTTCAGACCATTATTAGACAATTACCAGTGACATGGTTATTATGTGGAATGATTTAGAAAGACCACAGAATTTCATTGTAAATTTATTCAATTATCCAGTAACCTTTATTATGTTATATTTGATTACTACTCGTGTTCCCTTTCAATAATGCTAAAATGAAAAACTACATTTACTATGTCCTTTGATGGATAATTACATTAATGTGCATCTCCTAGCAATGAATATTTTGTCTACAACTTCAAGCCCCTTAATCATACCTAAAGAAATGGCATTTAAAACAGGTTCTTACAATAACCTGATAAGAGGTATTCCAAATTAAAAACTGACCTCTGATGGTATTCTTTATGGCTACTGCCAGATCAAAATAATAATATCCTCTTTAGATTCTCAGGCCAATCATTCTTGCCTGAATCCATTTCATTAGTCAGAAATGTGTGTTTTTATAACACACAACACTGCCATTTATCATCTTAGATTATCAAAGTATGGCTATCTGTTTAATTCAGCACACATTTATTAAATGTCACCAGCTACAAGGCCCTGAGGGTATAAAAAACAAAACTGGAAAACCATACTTGACCTCAGATGAGCAAATGCAAGAAAATCTGAGGAAGAAAGGGAGGCCAATGACTAGAGAAATCAAGGAAAAACTTCATGGAGGACAAGGCCACCTTCTCAGGAGGAAGCTAAGGTTTGCTAAGAGGCAGACATGAGAAGGAAGTATGTACTCCAGGCATATAGACCAGACTGCAAAGGCACAAGGATGAATGAAGCAATAGCAAGTAGACGAAGTTGGGCTAGAAAATGGAATTGAGGTCTGTGCAAGTCAAGTGATCAAAAGCTTTAACTGCAAAGTTGAGGAATTTCTACTTTATTCCAGGGACAAGAGGAAGCCATTGCAGATTTAGAGCAGTGAAATGACATGGTCACACTTGTGATTCAGGAAATTATTTTGGGAGCAATGTGGTAAATGGATTGGAGAGATTAAAAACTATTGTAGTTTCAGTAAAAGCTTCCCAGACACAGCACTCAATGTTAATGCGAAACAAGTTCCTCATTTAGGACACAACCCCAGGCAAAAAGTATTGATTATTGATTTGGTACATGTTACACAACTCATATCAAGTTCCTTCTACTCAAATACCCTGGTAGAATGAGAACTAACTATGGAGTAGTCCCAGTCCAGAGGCAGCAGCCACTGGACCAGAAGTGAAGAGGGTTAGATCCCAATTTGGTCAATGATTCAGTAGATGACCCTTGGCAAACCACTTAACCTCGATGTCCTCTCCAGATGCCTGCAGCTTCCCCATCCTTAAAATAAGGATAATGAATCCTGCAATCCTTCCTTTTAAATAGGCAAAAGAGCTACCCAGCATATATCACATATCAGAATAAGATCACTGAGGGAAAAGTGTTTTGAAAAGCATAATGTAGGCTACAAAAAAGCCTTTTGTCAGCTATCTTGATAAAGTCTTAAGAGTTCATCCCAATAGCCTGTCTCCTAAGATGGTGCCAAGATGATGAAGGAAGTGGGTATGTCACTCACACTTTTAAAAGCCTTGAAGGCCAAGAAGGATGGATCAAGAAGGTAAATAGTCACCAAAAAAAAAGAATTAATGAAAATAGCCTACACAAGAAGCTTCACTTCAAAGACGGCCCAAATACTCTTGTGAAGGTGCCCCTGGGAGAAACAAGCTTGATTATTATGAAACTTCCTCAAGTTTCTCTTGTCCAATGAATGTGCCATGAGGAAGACCAAAGACAACAGCCCCAGAGTATTCTTTGTGGAGGTCAAGGCTGGCAAATACCAGATCAAGCAGGCTATGTAGTCAAGGTCAAAATCCTCATTTGACCCAATGGAGAGAAGAAGGCCTACATCCAGCTTATGCCAGACCATGATGCTTTGGATGCTGCCAACAAAGAGAATCCTTCAAAACTACATACAGCTAGTTTGCTCCACATAAAATAAATTTTCGAGTATACATGTTAAAAAAAATTAATCAATATTAAGTGACTTTTTCCCTCTCCCCAGATCCGCACTCCCAGAGTTTACTCCCCAATTGATTTTTAGTTGAATAAACTCTTCTAGATATTCAACAATTTAGAAGCTGTATTTTAACAGGATCACTTTTTTGTTAAGCTTGAAAATGCAAAACAAAGCCAGAAAAATTCTACTTAGGGGCAGCTAGGTGGCGCAGTGAA
>JAQQSW010004097.1:0-14526 GCA_028646575.1 Pseudocheirus occidentalis
AATGGGTAATAGATGTGTTGGTCAGATGGTTGGAAGCCCATCTGTTGATCTGTTTCTTGCTCTGTTTGTAACTTGGGTTTGTATTCTCTGGAGTTCAGGGTGCTGACTTTTCCCCCTGAACTAGGTACATGATATGTTTGTTTGATTAAAGTAAGATCGTTAACCCATTTTGAGTTACTTTCCTTTAGTAACGCAGGTCTAAGAACCTGTGCTAGCAGCTGCCCTGGGTATGCCAGGGTGCTTGCTGATATACCTCCCCAAATAAAGACTTTATAACTTCATTTCTAATGTGTAGTTTCAGAGTCTAGAGTCACTGAGGATACAAAGGCATATCCTCTGCTCCATTAAATACAGAGCAGAGAGATGAATCTCAAAAAAAAAAAGGAAGGAGGTAGAGGTAAGGGGGAAAGGGTGGGCAGGAGGGAAGAACTGGCCAGGAAAAATCTGCTGAAGGTGGGCTTTAAGGCCAATCTAGAGGAAATCAAAGGAAGCTTAAAGAGACCTGAGGTGGGGCAGAACATTCCAGGCCTGGGGGGGACAACCAGCACAAAGGCTCAAAGACCAGAGAAGGAAAGTTGTTTTCAAGGAACTGAAAGTAGAATTTACAGAGGGGAATAAAGTACTAAAAAAACCAAACAAAAATAAAAAAACAACCTCAAAAGGCAGAAAGAGCCCAGGCTACAAAGGTTTTATATTTGATCCTAGAAGTAAGAGGAAGACACTGGAATTTGCTAAGTAGGGAGTTAATGGGGTTAGATAAGAAAAATCACTTTGGCAGCTGAGAGGAGAATGAATTTGATTGGGGAGATCCTTGAAGAAGGGACGTGAATCAAAAGGCTATTGTAATAGTCTAGCTCACACAATTTGTTCTTTTATCCACTAATTATTCAGGATTTCACGGAATCTCAATGTTTAAGTCTTATTTTTTTAAGCTCCTCCCTATATTGACTACTATTTTAATTGCATTGTGGTCCACAAAGGATATATTTCATATTTCTGCTTTTTGACATTTATTTTTAATTTCTCCGTGCTTAGTATGAGCTCTATTTTTATAAAGGTGTCATGTGGCATTTAGGAACAGGTATATCTTTAATGTTCCCCTTGAGAAGATGCAATGATTTTTTTAGTTTTAAATTGTGAAAGTTTGTTTAATTTTATAGTTTCCTTTTGTTTAACTTTATCAGATTTGTCCAGCTATGAGAGAAGTAGAGAGGGTCTGGTAGGTCTGAGGCTGTCTATGTGGCACAGAACAGGAAGAAGAGCCAGTCTACAGTCCTGTAACCCATCAGGGAAGGAAAGAAGAGATAATATCATCAGATATAATGACAACAATTAGGCAATATGGCAAAAGCTGGGGAATGCAGTCAAACCTGTCCTTAAAGGATAATTTCTAGCTCTAAGCACTTTCTTCCACAAAGAAAGAAAAAAATGCAACAACAAATTGAACATGCAACTTAAAAAAACAAACTAGAAAACCAACAAAATTTAAAACCCCAAATTGAAATTCTGAAAGCAAGAAATTATTGAAACTAATATTTTAAGACATTGAACTAGTAAGTAAAACTCAGAGCTTTTTCTTGCTGTGAACAGTAAAATAAGGCATTAGCTAATCTGATTTTCTTTAAAAAGAAAAACCAAATTACCAATATCAGAAATGAAAAAGGACAATTCACAACAAATGAAAAAGCAATAATGGGATATTGCGAAAAATTATTTTGCCCATACGTCAATGAAGCTGATAACTTGAATGAAATGGCTGAATATTCACAAAAGTACAGAATATTCAGAGTAACAGAACAAGAAATAGATCAACTGAAAAATCTAATCCCAGAAAAGACAACTGAACAAGCTATAAATAAACTCCCAAAGACATAACCTTGGGATCCAATGGATTTACAAGCTAATTCTATCAACATTCAAAGACCAATTAATTCCAAAACTATACCAACTGCTTTTCTACCTTAATTAACTTATTTATTCTGTGTTATACCAAACTACCAAAAAATTATTTTATACAGCTGGAAAAAAATAATATCAGAATCCATTTGGAAGAACAAAAGGTCCAAAATATCAAGGGAATGAATGTAAAGAAATGGTCTCCCCATCCCAAATCTTAAATAAAGCAGCAATCACCAAAACTACTTAGTACTGGCTAAGAAATAGAGGGGTAGGTCAGTGGAATAGGTTAGATGCACAAGACACAGTATCAACAATTATAGACAGCTACTGTTTAATAAGCCCAGACTCCAGCTTCTGGGATAAGAGCTCACTACTTGACAAAAACTGCTGGGAAACTGGAAAACAGCATGGCAGAAACTGGGCTTAGATCAACATCTGACACTGTATACCAAAATAAAGTCCAAGTGGGTACAAGATTTAGATATAAAGGCTGATAGTATAAACAAATCAGGAGAGCAAGGAATAGTTTATCTGTCAGATCTATGGAGAACAGAGGAATTTACAACCAAACAAGAGACAGAGAACATTATGAAATACAAAATGGATAATTATGATTACCTTAAATTGGTGCACAAACACCAATGCAACCAAGATTAGAAGAGAAGCAGAAAACTGGGAAACAATTTTTACAACTAATGTCTCTGACAAAGGCCTCATTTCTAAAATACATAGAGAATTGAGTCAAATTTACAAGGATACAAGTCATTTCCCAACTGATAAATGGTCAAAGGATATGAACAGACAGTTTTCAGAGGAAGAAATTAAAGTTTTCTATAGTCATATGAAAAAATTATCTAAATCACTACTGATTAAAGAGATGCAAATTATGCAAATGCAAAAATCAAAGAGATGCAAATCAAAACAACTCTGAGTTACCACATGATATCTATAAGATTGGCTAACATGACAAAACAGGAAAATGATAAATGTTGGAGATGCGGGAAAGTTGAAACACTAATTCATTGTTGGTGGAGCTCTGAACTGATAGAACCACACTGCAGTGCAATTTGGAATTACGCCCAAAGGACTATAAAAATGTGCCCACCCTTTGACTCAGCCCAGCAATACCACTTCTAGGGCTGTATCCCAAAGAGACATAAAAATGGGGAAAGGACCCACAAATAGAAAAATATTTATAGCAGTTCTTTTTGTGGTGGCCACAAAACAGTTGTTGTGGTATATGAAATATAATGCAATACTATTGTGCTATAAGAAATGATGAACAGGTAGGCTTCAGAAAAACCTGGAAAGACTTCTATGAACTGATGCTGAGTGAAGTGAGCAGAACCAGGAGAACCCTGTGCACAGTAACAGCCACAGTGTGCGGTGACTAACTTTGATAGACTTAGCTTTTCTCAGCAATGCAAGGAGCTAAAACAATTCTAAAAGAGTCTGTACAGAAAAAGCCATCCACATCCACAACAAGAAATATGGAATTTGAAAACAGACTATTTTCTTTTTTTGTTTTACTATGTTTTATGTTTTTCTTTCTCATGGTCACTCCCATTCATACTAATTCTTCTATAGAATGTGACTAATGCGGAAATACGTTTAATAGGAATGTGTATGTAGAGCCTATATCAGACTGCACGCCATCTCGGGGAGGGGAAGTAGAGGGAAGGGGAAAAAATTTAAAACTTATGGAAGTGAATGTTGAAAACTAAAAATAAATAAACAACCTAAAAAACACCTCTTTCATGCCTTGCCTACAACTTTTTTCCATTTTCATTTTACTGTGCCTTTTTCTAAGAAGTTTTTCTCTATTTTCTTTCCTTTTACCAAATCTCTTCTCGTCTATTCTGAAATATATATTTTTCTGATTCGTGAGGTGTAACCTTATTTATTTCTTCTTTAATCTGTATTTCTTGTGGGTTAAAACTTCTGAAGCACAAAGTTTGAGTTCACTTTTAGTCATTTTCTATCATTTATAGATCCTGTCCCATTATTCATTTTTTCTGTTATGTCTCACAATTTGTGAAGGAAGTACTGCTGGATAGAAACAGCACTAGATGTGTCCCCAATCCTGAGGCCTAACTCTTTCACCTGCTCTACCAACGATCACTGACTTTCTCAATGGCAGTGCCGTCTCAGCGCTGGATCCGTGTTCTTCTTTCCTGCTAATAGGAAGACACCTACTGAAGGAGCTCAAACATTCCTGCTCCTGGCCCAGGACGCTGCCCCCAAAAGCCCCAACTGCTCCCAGATTAAACCATCCATGAAGTTCTATCTTCCATTATAATCACATATTTCTTCCCCAACGGCAGTCCCCTTTAGTGGGACTCCATCGTTCCTTTCGGGTTGAGATACACACTCCTGTTCAGTCTCCTCCAGATTCACTGTCTTCCTTCTCACATCTCTCCCATTCTCCCATAGCCTCCTCCTTGCCAATCCTTCATCCCTACACTTGAGACAGACTTGGCAGGGATGGCTCTTCCATCATCCTCCATCTCCATCTCTTCTATGCCCAATTGATGCATCGTCCTAATCTATAATTCCATCACACAAAGCACCCCAAATCCACTCGGGGAGGCTGGGAAGGGGAGTGGTTTATAGGATTTACTTCATGATGTTTCAGGTTTCAGGTTCTTTTAAATTCTCTATCTCTATCCCAGGAGTTGAAATCTAGCCTCAGGCACTAGCTCTATAACCCTGGGCAAGTTACTGAACTTGTGTTTACCTCAGTTTCCTCAACTAAAAAACAGAGACAATAACAGCACTTACTTGGCAAGGAGTCAAGAGGATCAAGTGAGACACTGAAGCATGCAGTAGGCACTACATAAATGCTGATTCCCTCCCCTCCCTTGAGCAACTTTTAACCCCTTTGTTCCTTTATTTTATACACTAAGTCTCTCCCACTCTTTAAAAAAACATACCTCTAAACAAGGCATTTATCTCACTGTATATTCTTTCATAGTAATTATACTTATTTACCTTCTTCTTATTTCTATTATTTGGGACATTCACAACTCAGATATTCTGCTCATATGGTACGTTGTCTGAGAAAGGGTACAAGAAAACCTCAAATGATTTTCTTTGTTGAACAAACATCAAAGGAAAAGGTTAAGGTTTGTAGGGTATGGGATTTGAAGCTGCAGCTTTTAAGTTCCTTTGCTTTTCTGAATTAGCTCTTCCACATTTGCAGATATGGGGAAATCTTGTTATGTACCTTTTGTTTCCTTTAAATTTGAAAGTTTCTCCTTGTCACTTGCAGAATTTGGTTTTTCCAATGAAACCGTTCAATTTAGCTACTTGTGTTTTGGAGTTTGAAATATAAAGTTTTTTTTCCAGAGGTAATCTGTTGGATTCTCTCAACTGGCGTTTTCTTTCTTGTTTTCAGCAGTTCTAGGAAATTTCTTTCTGTTATTTCTTGAATTATAATTTTCAGGTGTTTTGATTTGTCATATTCTTCTGGGAGACCTATGATCCTTACGCTGTCTTTGCACATTCTATCCTATGTCCTGCATTGTTTTATTTAAATTTCATGTATTCCATTACTGTTGTCTTTTGATTTTCTACTGCCAGATTTTTCTCCACTTCAGTATTTTTGTGTTTCTATTTTACTAAGATCTCATTTCTTTAGAGAAATTGTCCAACAATGACTCAGGTTTTTTTTCTAACATAATTGTTTTTAAATACTTAACTGAAATTTCTAACTTATATTTAATTTCTCTTTTGAAAAATTAAGTTTCTTCTTGTTCCAAGTTCTCTTAAGAGGCCACGAGATTCTGTATTTTTTCAGACATTACTTCAATTTCTTTATCTTGTGGTATTTAGAGAGTTTTGCACAAACCTCAACAAATGTCAAAGAATATCAAATAGTTCATCAAAAAATTACTATTATCAATCATATAAATGTTCCAAATCAGCAGTAATAAGAGAAATGTGTATTAAGACAACTATGAGATTTCATCTTATGCCTAGCAAATTTGTGTCTGGACTTTATTGAAAGGTTGTTCCTCCCCTCTCCCCCGCTGAAATCTTTGTTTTTTTAACCTGAATTCTCTGGCACTCACTTTGCTAATGGGCACCGCCATTGAGGCTAGGTTACCAAATTGCTTCAACCTCCTGGGAGTTTATAGGGTTTGTTAGCCTGTATCACTGGCTTAAAAACTCTAGGACTGGGAGGGCAGGGGAAGGAGGAGAGGCAGAGAGGGGAAGAGAAGTTTAAGGACTAGCCCTAGTTAGGTTTCAGCTCCCTTTTCTTGAGGCACAGATTAGTCATGCATGTTGGCCCTCTGCCTCAGTTTCTCCCTTGACTCTCACCTTTCTCTGGTCAGGAAAATAAACATAAACTGCTTTTCTTGGGATAGAGAGAGGGAATAAAGAGTCTTGTAGGTGATCTCTATAGTTTTGGAGGTTCACAATCTAGAAGGGAGCCCCAATCAGAAAGAAGCATATTTTCATCCTACTGATTCTTTCATGCTTAGCTAGATGTGGCTGAGAAGTCGGAAAACAACAGGGGTTGTGGGGAAAAGAATCTCAAGATGGGTCCCCTGAACAAGCCTTCAAATCAACTTCTGTCTTGGGTACATAGAGCATGGAAGGGGAGAGAGGTAATGAGTGAGCACTTTAAAGATCATGGGTATTAACTCATAAGGATGTCATCTTATCAGGGTTCTATGTCCTGTGGATCAACTATTAAGGGCTCTACATTTCATGCATAAATCTTTGGGGGGGGTTAGACAGAGTTAAAGGGGTCCAGAGAAAGTGACCAATCTTCATTTTCCTTGTCACATGATCTCAACCCCTCTTTGACGTTTTCAACTGTACAATTTGCAAAATTCCACAATAAAATGAGCACACAAAAATTAATGCTATAGTTACAAAAAAAATTATAATATTATAATAAACAAGTAACAGTTTAGGCCAGAGGCATCAAACACTGCAGCTTATGAAGAACTAGATTAAAATGTAACTGGAAAATACTTAATAGAATAAAAACACAATATAAGATAGATAATGTTAGTATGTGGTTTTCTAAGTCCATGAATGTTTGCACCGCACTCCTGTTATCATATCAGATATAAGCAGCTCATCCTAGTTTAGTCCTTCTATATTGTTCATTCATCTTTACCTTTTTTATATTCCTCTTAAAGGGTATGTTTGAACTTAACAGTTTCTGCATAGTTCTAGACTTCTCATTAGAAACACTTGGGAGGGGAGAGAAGGAATGCTTGAGGATTCCTCTATTTCATTAAAAATCCATTTTTTCCCCTGTAGGATTACATTCAGTTTTGCTGGGCTAGTTATTCTTGGCTGTAATTCTATATCAATAGATATAGAATTATATATCTTTATAATCTTTATCAATCCTGATTGTGGCTTTCTGGCTGCTTGCAGTATTTCTCCTTTGACCTCGACATTCTAGATTCTGGCTATAATATTTCTACGAGTCTTTATTTGACGGTTTCTTTTTATTTCTACTTTTTCCTTTGCTTCTAAAAGATCTGGTCAATTTTATGATTTCTTGAAACATAATATCTAAGTTCACCATTTTAGTCAAGGTGATGGAGTGCTGGGGTGCCTTTGTTTGTAACATTGTTGTAACTTCAGTCTGTAAAAATTTCACAGCTATCTGTATTCAGCTATCTACGTCTGTAACATCAACTTGTGAAGCCAAGTTGTAAAGTCACACTTCCCCCAGCCATAAAAGCATTAACTCTGCCTCTCCCCTGCTCCTAGTCTAAAAGCCTTTTCCGTGATACCATTAACTCTGCCCAGCTTGGTATAATAACAAGCTATACCTAATGAATTCTTCAAAAGCATTTTATAAACAAACCTTTAGTTTAGAGAAATGCATAACCCTTTGTTCTAGTGACCAGCTGCAAACTATGACTCTTTCCATGCACTATCAGTAAGATACCTCCTCACCATTAAGAATATGCTGGATATCCAATTAGCCCAGCTTCCCAACATATACCTTGTCAAAACAGGACTTCGATGGCTAACAGAATGGACACCTCTCAGTCAGAATTGACTGCTAGCTGACTTAGTGATGTGTTAAGGCAAAAAACCACACCTCCTGGGACCACCTTACACTCCCCCCCCCCCCCGTGGGCTTTCTCCCAGTGAATTTTGGGCAATATGCCTGCACAATTGATATAAAAAGTGCATGTCCCTTTAAGCACTGACCACTCCTGCACTCCTCCCAAATCCCTCCCTTACTCACCTAGTTAGCATAATTGTTACCTGATTTATGGATTTATAACTTTAAAATCTGTGTCTCTAATTCCTGCACTTTTTCAGGTCCCCCCACCTCTCCTGCCCTCTGCAAAGTCAGCATAACAATAAACGTTTACAATCTGCCCTGCCAAGATTGCTTGAGTCTGGGGAATTCATTTCAGACTAGAACCCTTCAAGGATTTCCTAGAAATTCTTCCTCTTCCTCTCTCTCATCAAAGGCATTCACATAATCTGGTGACCTTTAATTTTTTTGTTTTTTGCTCCTCAATCTGTCTTTCAGGACAGTAGTTTTTTATATCATATATCTTAGATTTTCCTCTATTTTTTCAGTATTTTGATTCCTTTAGTATTTCTTATCTCATGGACTCACTGGCTTCTCTTTGTTTCATCCTAATTTTCAAGGAAATTATTGTTTGTTATGCCAAGCTGTTAATTCCCTTTCCAATTCTTCTCCCACAACTCTCATTTCTTTTCCAATATTTTCCTTAGCACTCTCATTTCATTGACAAAAACATTTTCTAATTCTTGTTTTATCTTTTTTAGGAGTCCTAGTAGAATTTGTGCCCAAGCTACGTTTTCCTTTGAGACTTCGCTTGTAAACGTCTTAGAGTTATTCTCTTCTGAGTTCTTGGGTTTTTTTTTTGCCACCAATAACAGCTTTTTGTAATGGGATTCTTTTTTTGTTTGCTCACTCTTCCAGCCCACTTCCTGACCTTAGACTTGATGTAATAGGGTCAAGTTCTGAACACTTTTGGAGAGAAAGTCATGCTGCTGCTTTCTTGAGGTATTGAGCTTTGTGTTGTTTCAAGATCTCAGGAACAGCTCAGGCTGGGAACTTGCAAGTTTTCAGGGCTCCCAAAGTCCCAAAGATCCAGGACAAAATCTAATCAGTTCTCACCTGTTCTTAACTCTGCAAATTCCTGACCTGGATCTGAACAACAGTAAATTGGGGCTGGATTGGGTCACAACCAGCCATCAAGGAAGTCCTGCTAGTGCAGACTGATAAGAATACAAATTCCTTTTTGGTCTGATATTCCTATCCTGGTTGTTCCTCTGCAGGCTTCAGCCTGGGCAACATGCCAGAATTGAGACCCTACTCTGATTCTGTGACCTCATCTCCTTTAAGACTACTTGCTTCTGATGCTGCTCTTCTCTTAGTAGAGCTAAGACTTGAGACTCATAGGAATGACGGGGTCTACTCTGGATCCAAGACCCAGAATTAGATTGGCAAAAACCTGCTAGTTGGCACCTGTCCCCAGTGTGGTACTCCATGTGTCTGGAGGTGCCCTAATATGGGTCTGGGTTATCCACTTCTCCCTGAACTAGAATGTTCTATCTGGGAAATGCTTCTGGACAGACCCCATCCCCAGTGTCTTTGTCTCCCTATGCTGACCAGGGATGCAAATAAGACTCACTATGACTTTCTCTTGGATTTAGATTCAGTCTAGTGCATTTTCTGGATCTGTTTATAGGAGTTTAGGTGGGACTTCACACTTCCTTAGGTGGGACTCCACATCTTGGCTCCACCCCACTAAAATTAAGCTTAGTTAGATAAATTTAAAATAGCATTTATAAGATCCAACAAATAGTCACCTTAATTTTTTTAAATTTTCATGGCTGCACACCCTAATGAAATTATCCATGGCAAAGAATATAAGACATCTTACCATACATTTGTTTCTTATATAATTAATATAAGAAAAAAAGAGTCCTTAAAATATGTAACAAACAAATCTGTGATGAATGAATGAAAAAGTATTTAATAAGCAATTACTATCTGCCAAGCAATGGAGATAAAAACATGAGAGAGGAAGTTAAGGGGGAAGGAGAAGGAGAGGGAGAAGGGGAGAGAGGGAGAGGCAGAAGGGGAAAGAAAGAGATAAAGAGGGGGAGAGAAACAGAGAGGGGAAGAAAGATAGGGAAAAGGAGAGGGAGAAGGAAAGGGAGAAGGAGAGGGAAAGGGAGAGAATATCTGCTACCAAGGAACTCAATCTAATTGGAGAAAAAAAGCACAGAACAGAAAGTTCAGCTAGAGGGCAGATGAAAAAGCCCAAGAGTCCTAATAATACAGGAATGATAGTCATCCACAGAATTGTTAAATGACAGTGCCCAAAGCTCTGGAAGGCAGAGCAGCAGAGAAGTCAGTAAGGCCTGCAAGACTTTATATCCCCCGTGGGACATAAAATAGAGAGAGATATTTGCTAAACATGTCTGCCATTGTCACGGGGAAGATCCAACTCATAGTTCAAATGGAAGAGAAATCCCCTATATCTGGTAAAGTCCTCCAATTGATCCTGTTTGCAGGTGATACTATGCTGACTATATCAAGCATTGAAATATTAAAAAATCTCAAAATCACTTGAGTGAAATTCAGTTTTACCAACATTTATTAAGTGCCTACTCTGAATAAGGCAATAGAGTTAAGGCTAACATGTAATAGGAAAAAAAACAGATGAAGGATGCATTTTGTTCAGACTAAGAAATAGAGTTGGAAAGAAAGGCCAATATGTATACTTTTTTAAAAATTTACTTTTAGTTTACAACATTCAGTTCCAGTCCTTTGAGTTCCAAATTTTCTTCCCTTCCCTCTCCTCCCCCCCCCCCAATCCACCCACTGGCGGTGTACAATCCAATATAGGTTCTATAAATACCTTCACATCAAATACTGGTCTGGTTGTAAAGAAGGTATAACCAATGGAGTGAACAATGAGAAAGAGGAAACAAAACAAATCAAGAAAAAGAGAGAGAACAATCCAATCTGCACTCAGACAGTATAGTTCTTTCTCTGGATGTGTGGATCTCCTTCCATCATGAGTCTTTTGGAGTTGTCTTATAACCCTGTATTGCTGAGAGGAGCCCAGTCTATTGAGGTTAGTCATCACACATATGTTGTGTCTGTAATAGTGTACAAATTTCTCCTGGTTCTGCTCTCCTCACTCAGCATCAGTTCATATAAGTCTCTCCAGGTTATTATGAAGTCTGTCTGCTCCTCATTTCTTATAGTACAATAGTATTCCATTACATTCATGTACCACAACTTGTTCAGCCATTCCCCAATTGATGGGCATCCCCTTTATTTCCAATTCTTTGCCACCACAAAAAGAGCTGCTATAAATATCGTTGTACATATGGGTCCTTTTCCCACTTCTATGATCTCTTTTGGATACAACCCCAGAATGGTATTGCTGGGTCAAAGGGTATACACATTTTTATAGCCCTTTGGGCATAGTTCCAGATTGCTCTCCAAAATGATTTAATCAGTTCACAACTCCACCAACAATGCATTAGTGTTCCAATTTTTCCACATCCTTTCTAGCATTTATCATTTTCCCATTTTGTCATCTTAGCCAGTTTGCAATACATATACTTTTGGCAGCTACAGTGGATGAAGAATGAGCAGAGTTCAAATGCATTGGGAGAAAAAATATTATACCAGGTTGTACTTGGGAATCTGCTCAGGGCTTTCAACAAATGTTTCTCCCTGAAACAAAAATCTATTTATATTCTGGTGATGTTATATAGTAATACGGTTGTGAGAACCATAGAATAACAGTATCTTCAAAGAATCAAAAGTGCCAAAGGGCAAAAAAGAGAAATCCAAGGTAGGCACAAATAAGCTATAGCGTACCACCAATAACGAAGTGCACAGAAGTGACATAAAACACACCTGCCAGGCAGAGGAAGCAGCACAGATGCACAACCTGATTGCTGCACTCGTAAGAGTCAAAACATTAAGTAGCCTAGAGGAGAGTCAGTGGTAAAAGTCAGGATAATCTAAGTTCAGATTTTCTGACACGCTCTGGCTGTGTGTCCACGAACAAGGCACTTCAATGTTAAAAAAACGTTCCAGATTCTTCATCTATAAAATAACAGTAGCAAAAACTAGCATTTAAGTAGCGCTTTGAGGTGTGCAAAGCATTTTACACATGTCATCTCACTTGATCCAGGGCTAATGACGCCTGTAATAACTGACCTCAACCCTGTGAGGTCACAATGAGGTTCAAACGAGAATGTGTGTAAAGCGTTCTGCAAACCTTAGAAGCTTTGTAGATACAGATACATAGTTTATATATATATACATATATATTTATATATATGTATATATATATATATATATAAAATGTAGGTATTTATATGTTATATATAAAATGTATATATTTTATGTATACACACACACGCACACCAGTTGTTCTCAACTACGATTATTATAAGCTTACCTATGGAGGACATACAGAATGACATGGAGAAGCCTAAGTTCCAAAGACGGAGCATGTGTGGCTTGTGACCCACAGTGTGCCACATAGATCATGTAATGCCCAAGAAGTAGAATTTTCCTCTATATACTTTTAAAGGAACTAAACCATACAACTCTAACTACCCTGTCTGTTTGCATCTCCTAATAACCACTGATAAAAGAACTTCAAAGATAAGAGATACTGCTTCCTGGGGTTAAAAATTTATCTACTGCTCTATATTGCTGATATGTTTGCAATTTTAAAAGTTTAACATTGGCAATTTACCATTGGCAAATTGATTCATACTATAATAATCATGAAAATTTTTTAACATGTGAGAAAAATATCAGTATGCAAAAAACAAACTTCAAAATCAAAACATGTTCTATTTCTAGTAGAGATTACACATTGCTTTACAGTCACCCACATATAACTTATAAAATACATGTAGGGAATGACATTTCACAAATTAAAGCTGCTTGGTGTTTCTATTTTCTCCTAATCTCTCCTATGTCTTTTTTTGGGTCTACTATGCCTGTAAGAGTGACAGAAATATAGTTCACACCCTGAAGGTACACAATATTTGTATCTTTTTTAAAAAATGACTCACCAAACGACATAGTCCGTGACTCATTGGTCAAGAAACTGCAAAGCGTGCTTTGTTATGAAAGTATAAAAAACAATTTTTTTAAATATAGGATCCTTCTACAGTTCAACAATCACAAGACAAATATCAAGGCTTCAGATAACTCCTCATTTTGTCAGAGATGTCTGGGCAAAGGAAGATATTTTTGAATAGTTACTGTTTCTGCAATAGTAGCAAAACCTCTGGGTCTCTAAAGCAAAAGGAAATGTATCTTGTGCAAATTCTTTCAAATGTGCAATCCCCAGCTCTTTAAGCAAGACACTAACTTGCAGCCTAAGCCAGGGTTCCTGATGCCTCAGCATGTGATATCAGCTGACAGGAAGCACTAAAGTACCACAGCATCAGAGAGAAATCTATTCTGCTAAACCCCTGAGAAAATTCACCAAGCAGAGGAGAGATAAGTGTGGTATGTACACTGTGCACTCCAAACAAACTTGGAGCTTGAAAAATTAAATGGCTGGCTACTAGATGGC
Source organism: Pseudocheirus occidentalis (assembly GCA_028646575.1). Taxonomy (NCBI): domain Eukaryota; kingdom Metazoa; phylum Chordata; class Mammalia; order Diprotodontia; family Pseudocheiridae; genus Pseudocheirus; species Pseudocheirus occidentalis. Next base: position 13,497 of record JAQQSW010004097.1, read on the forward strand.
CACGCTCAGCTGGGGCTAAAACACAATCCTGCAATTTTAGTTTTGAATTCTGATAAGGAAACAAACAGTTCCCTGTATTCCCTACTAATTTAACAAAGTGAATGAAACTAGATAAGAAGAGCCCTCCATCTCATCTTCAACACAATGGTCAGCGACTTCTTCACTTACTCATCACTTTCACTAAAAATAACGAGAACTGAGATAACAGCACTTCACTTTCACAATTCTATTCTCAGCCCAGGAGACAGATGCTCAACACCTTCTTTAGGATTACAGGATTTGAAAGCTGGAAAGAACCTTAGAAACCATCTACTCCAGCCCTCTCATTTTTGTAATTGCTTATTTCTTTAACTGGTGAAGAAACTGGAAGCCATGAAAGGGGACATGACTTGAGCAAGATCATACCAACAACAGAGCCAGTATTACGGAGTCTTCTGACTCCATAGCCGATGCTCCTTCCAATACACTACTCTTCCTCCTTAATTAAAATAAGACAACATTGAAATCTTGAGCGACCCCTACACAGTTATGGTATTAAATTATACTAACTGTGACAGACAAAAAAACAAAATCCAAGTCTTTTTAATCATGGTTTTTCAATAGATTTTACCTCCAGCACAAAAGCTGTCTGACCTTAGACAAACCACTTCTTCTCTTTTTAACTGTCTTCTCAGTTAATGAATGTAACATTTTGGCCCCCGTCTATCTCCCAGAGATGTCATAAGGATAAAACAAAGTAAGACCAAAATGTGCTACACAATAAGAAGTCATTGATACTAAAACATAATTATTTTTGCCTGGCTGAAATTAATACAGCCACTCCTTTATTTAAGCAAAATTTATAGTACATTATGTCCCTTCAAGGGAGCATCCTTCTGCCTGGGGTTATGTAATGGTAATTAATTTGTTTGATCAGATGTTAAGTAGATCCTAGTAACCTAGTGTTAAGTATAGAACTCTGTCCATTGGTGATAAGGTGTGAATTCCCAGAACTCTGTCCCTTGGTGAGAAGGTGTGAATTTCCCTGTGA